>CAIGRO010146486.1:0-15991 GCA_903798355.1 Fraxinus baroniana | reverse complement strand
TTCAAATCATATTTGAATTTATTGATTATTAAGAATTGAAAAATATGTATATAAAAGATGAGAAATCAGTAAACATTTATTAAAAAAAAAAAAAAACTGAAGATCTAAAATAAAGAGTTTTGTTGAATTATATAAAGAATTTTACTCTCTAGATTTAATTATGATTTCTATCATACATAGAACGATCTTGATAAATAGAAAGCTTCTTGGAGAATCTCTTTCTCAATAAAACCAGCAAAATTAATAAAGAAAATAAAATTAAAAAAGAAAAAGAAAGGGAAAACCAAATTTGGCGATCTAGGTTTCACCTACTAATGCACCATGTTTGCTACCCAAAAAGAAAAGGGCAAAAAGAGCAAATTAATAAAAAGCTGCGGCACAGAAAATTAAATTGTGTTTATTTACCTCATTGTTAAAGCGATTTAATGCTGATTTGGTGTCTCCAGCCCTTAAAAGAAGATAGAGCTTCTTCACATTTGGCTGAACCCTAAGAATCTTCTCAATGTAAACTGCATTACAAATACATAAAATCATGCACCTTTTAGGTCGGGCCAAAGATAATCATGGAGACAAATACATTATTGAGAGAGAGAGAGAGAGAGAGAGAGAGAGAGAGAGAGAGAGAGACTCTTTGCTAGAAAGCCAGTGGCACCAGTGATTAAAATGGTCCTGTTTTTAAGGAACGGGAGAATGCTACTCAACTCCATTTCCCAGGAATGGATGTATGCAGAAGCAAAACAACAGACGTATAAATAGAGAATACAAACTACAATTAGCCCCTATTCGGTAAAAATTAAAAACCAAATTTTAATTAAAATTAAAGTCAACAATTAATTTTAATCACGTATTACACATGACTCGCAATTTTTTAACCATATATTTCATCAACTTATATCAATATTAGGATTAGGCGTCGGGTGGGTCAGTCTTGATATTTCAATACCCATAACCATCCATTATACTTTGAATATTCGTAAATGTAACCATTCGGATCCTTGTAATTAATGGAACCAAACCCAAACCCAAACCCGAACAGTCGGTTCTAATTCAAGTTCGATTCCTACCCATAATATTTTTATATACATTTAATAAATATTTTCATATGGGCCCTTTCAGTACACATACTTAACCCTTGTTTGGTACACATTAAAATTTTAATTCTCACTTTTCTACTCATTTTCAATCACATTTTTCAATAAAATAATATTTTACATCACATCAATAACTTTTCCTTCTTTTTCAACGACACATTCTCCATCAATTGACTATTCCAGAATACATTTTTTCAAAATAATGTGGCTCAAACACACCCATAATACGCTATTACTCGACAATATTTGTGTAAGGGAAAGAATTCGGTTAAGAAATCTTCAAGATGCAAAATAGTTAAGAAGAAAATTAAATTACAATTTGAGAAGATTTTTTTAATAAACCTTATTCGATCCATAAGTGAGGCATGCTAGAATCTATAATTTAATTATGAACAATACTTAAATTCTTTCTCTTGAAATGAATTGACATAAAAAAATATTAAGTAGATACATAACTATATACTATCAAGAAATTGCACTCCACATATTGAGCTCGATGTTTTTGAATAAAAAAAGAAAAAATTATATTACAAAAGAGAACCACGAATTCAAGATTACCAATAACTTGTTTGGGCTCCATTTTTTTAAATAACTCACATTTTCAACAATCATTTTTAACCACGGATTTTCTAATAAAATAATTTACACATAAATCCAAAATTTTCTTATTTTTAACCGCACATTCGCCAAAAAGGTACACTACAACCCAAGTTATAAAATATACCAAGTTCAATTGCCATGCATTATTAAAAAAATTTAAAAAATCATTTAAGTTTGTAAAGATTAACATGTACTAACCTTTGAAATACTATAATGTGATGTGAGATGGGAGAGAAAAAAGTAGGGAGTCATTCTTAATTTCTTAGGGCTAGAGTCAAGAAGTTTAGTTTAATTATTGCCCATATTAGGGTTTTTTGGTTTTGTGTTTTATTTATCCATTCTATAAATTATAAATAAAAAATTATATAAGAAAATAGTTCCATTCGGGTAACCAAGGTTCTGGTTCAAAAACCGAAAACCGAACTGGACCCAATTGATTATTAGTTCTCGGTTCCAATTTTTTATTTATTTTTTGAGAACCAGATCAGAACAACCGATTTCCATTCGATTTCCATTTGGGAGGTTCGGCTCAAGTAAAAATGTTGAAGTCTAATCAAAATTTACTAAAAATCTAATTTTAATTCTTACTAATCGAGGCTTTAGGAAGTGGCCACGCTTACAAGTTACAACAGTTTGTAAAAATCTTTTAGATAAATGGCGTAATTGCTTATGTTCCGATTCATTTTTTTTTATTAAAAAGTTATTTTTCAAGAAATGAGAGATGAAGTAACTTTTTTAGTAAAAGGAAAGCCAAGCAGGCCTAATAATCAATAAACATTTTTGAGTTAAAATTTATTTTCTGAATCAACCTCCCAATGTGGTAAATTTTAACGAACAAAACTGTGAAGGAGACAATTTTAACCCATACTAAAATGGGCAGAACAAGGTAAAACTTAAAAAATTAGCTTTCATAATCATGCGACCTAGCCCCTGTTTGAAACCTATTTTTAGTAGAAATAATTTTTGGAATAGTGATTGATGTAAGAAATGTGTGGTGGAAAAGTGATGAATTTTTTTTTATTTGTGTGTAATATTATTTTATTAGGAGAATGTGTGGTTGTTTGAAACCTAGTTTTAGTAGAAATAATTTTTGGAATAGTGATTGATGTAAGAAATGTGTGGTGGAAAAGTGATGAATTTTTTTTTATTTGTGTGTAATATTATTTTATTAGGAGAATGTGTGGTTGAAATAAAAAATGAGGATGAGAATAAGAATAAGAATGAGAAAGAGAAATTAATGGGTGTCAAACGAGGCACTAGTCGTCCTCCTTGTGATAATACATTGAGTGTAAAGTCTTTTCGGTTTCTGGTCCATTTTAAAGTCACTACTTGAACTTAGTTAGGGAATGTCCATAGTTTTATCACATTCTAAACCACATTATTTTTCTCATTCTCATTTCTCTACTCATTTTCAACCACACATTTTTCAATGAAATAATATTTTTCATCATATCAATAACTTTTCCTTCATTTTCAACCACATATTCCTCATCACATCAACAGTAAAAATGCATTCTTACTCTCAAAATGTGCACCAAAAAAGCTCTAATCGTTAGATCAAATTTTTATGCAACTGCTCCAATAAAAGCCATAAAACCAACATCCTTGTGCTCTCAAGAGCACCATGTTTTAAAACCTCTTTATTCTTGTCAAATACGCTAAGACTTTTTAGTCGATTCACCAATAACACTAATAAATCTTTGACAACATATTTAGCATTTGCTAGTCTCCCTTTTGAAGAACGTGTGACTAAAAATTAAATAAAAGATTTTGATTTATATGTAAAATATTTTATTGTACGGATGTGTGATTGAAAATGAGTTGAAAAAAATGGAAACAAATAGGGGCTTAAGTTGCGAACTAAGCTCGAGTACGTGGCTCTTGAATGTGATGATTCAGTAGTCCTTGTTAATTTGATCAACGTCCCAATTTACAAAACGTGTCATATTTGGTCCTCAACCTAATTTGCAAGTCTCGTGAGCCCTACTACATGGCTGAGGGCCACATGGGTCCTCGCCATGTATCTTTTCCCAAGTCTCATTTTTTAGCAGATTTTTCATTACCCTTGTCCAAAATGTGTGCCTCATGGTAGATTGCCCCAAGGTGTAGACAATTGACTAATATCTGATTGTCACAATATGGTCCTTGCAAAAATTTCCGACAACACGTGCGTTTGAGCCACATTATTTTGGAAAAATGTATTCTGAAATAGTATATTGATGGAGAATGTGTGGTTGAAAAAGAAAGAAAAGTTATTGATGTGATGGAAAATATTTTTTATTGAAGAATGTGTGGTTGAAAATGAATAGAAGAATGAAAATGAAAATTTTAATATGTACCAAACATGGCAGCTTAATATTAACAATTATTCACATACCAAACAAAATTACACACATAGCAAACTTGTAACAAAATTAATGAAATTTAAATGGCTATGTAGGGGGACATTTAATTTAACTTTTAAAATTTTTTCTTAACAGGTAAAATCGATTTGGTATATTCGTTGTTAATAGTATTTCACCTGCTCACTTCTCAGTTATTTATACAATACAATAACGTAAAACTTTTAGAAATTTGTTTTACTTGAAGAGGAGAATAAAAAACGTTTTGAACGCTTTATATTTTCGTTTAACAAAGGTCCACTTTAATTAATATTCAGTAGAAGTTTTGATATCGCATTAATAAGGCTTTATCTACGACTACAATAGCATTCAACAGTCATATATTGTTGAAATGGATTTTTCAATCGCGTCAGCCTACAAAATAATGAGGAAGATCTCCGTATTTTTAGACGTGTATAGGCGAAATTTCAAAAACTATACCATTAGTTAGGTAGGTAAAAATATAATCAGTGTCCTAACTCTATAACAATCTTCAATATTTTCCCTCAAATTCGAAAGTAATATGTTGGGAATTACAGTATAAAATTACAAGCTGAAAACGTAATAAAAAAAATTGAAATTCTATAATAATTCTCAAATCACAATCCATTTAAATTAGCAAATTATCTTACATAATTCTTTTTGTGTAATTATCGCATCCCGACGGAGGATTGGAAGAATTCTAAGAATGGCGATTTTTTTTATTACACTAGTGCAACGTACGTGCAGTAGTATAGTTGGCTACATGAAGAATGTGGGCTTAATGGTTCCCATAAGTTATTGGGCTTGTGCTTTGACCCGGTTGTACTACCTTGACTATTTGTGGCCATTGATATTTTTGGATGGCTAGGATGCTTCCTTAGATTGAGATATTTTATTTGGCTTGTCTTGGAAGCCATTTGGACGGGATTTTCAATTTAAGAAGGTGGCCTAGACTTTTTCATTCTAAGACACGCTTCCACTTTCTCTCTCTTAAGGATTGGTCCGCCATTTTTCAAGCTCTTTATTGGTTTCACTTTCTTCTTCCTTGTATCCCCAAAATTGAACCCTTTCTAGCTTGTTAGTGTGAGACATTTTGGTGTATGCTCAGGCCTGAAATAGTGGCAGAGTGAGTGCTGATTTCTCGCAAGGTTTAAGTTCCATTTGGTGGTAGGAACTCGACTATTTTGGTAGATTCTTGGATCGATGACCCAGGTCGAGTCTTGAGTTGTTTTGGCCGGTTCTCTAACTCTCTAAGGAATGTGATTTGCATAGACGTGGAAGATGTTCCCGAGCCTAGACATTCTACCATTTTCGGCCAGTAAAAAGGGAAGTAACATTTCGATTTCTCTGTTATTTAGTAGACGTTCTGTTGATTAATTTATGCTATGGTTTATATGTTTGATCACATATTGTAGGCTGAGGTTAATTGTTTGGGTATTATATTATGTCATTGTGCAAATTGTAGAGATGTTGAATTTTATAATGCTGTCATTATTCCTAACATGTACCGTTTTCGATTCATTATTTTCTTTTCCTCCTTTAGTTGCTTTGCGAGACGTGAAGCCAATAGTATTTCTCATGCTTTCGCATGCCTTTTTACGAATGTTGACTTGATGTATCTTGGTGATGGTGCACTCGTTTGTTGGGTATTTTTGTGATGCTTAAATAATCTCTGGCGATGATGAAAAACAATAACCCGTTTAACTTCATAAAATTTAAGCCCGAGATTGGAGAATATTAAAATCCACATCACAAACGATGTAGCCCAAGTCTTATTGGGTGTTTAAAGGAAATCAACCATTGGACTAGATGCACAATACCCAATTATTAGAGATAAAGTGATAAGGTCGTTTATCTCTTTCATTCAAATTTGTAGAACTCTATCCTTTATCTAACCAATTTTCAGTTTTGATAATGTCTATCTTTGGAGAGAAAAATTTGGGAAATTAGTTCTACTCCTTGCCTATAAATTGAAACCTCTCGGCCTCAATTCTACACACCAAAAATTACTTGCTTTGTGCCTTTTGGAAGAAGCAGAAACCGGTTCCCTTGCTTTGTGCAAATTCTCCGGTCCAACTTCTACCTCGTGTCATCCTTCAAAAACTTGGTGTTGCCTTTGTGGTGTTGGATTAAGTTTTCCGAGCCTTAGAAAAGGGGAATTCGTTGTTCTTATTATTCTTCGAATTTAGTTGCTTATTTTGATTTCTAATTGATTTCCTTTTATTGTTAATTCCATAAACTAATTACTTTGATTTGTTCAATTGTAGGTGAAATTAGATTCAACATAGTTGATTTAGGATTTAACGACTGAATAAAAACTTATTTAAAAAACAAATAATTGGATTTAGCTATTGAATGCTGAAATCCATTCCTAGATTCTTACATTTGGTTTCGAACAAAATATACGTCGAGATAAAATTTTATAATAAATATATTTCTCTTTCTTTTCATTTGCATAAACTTTAAATCTAATAGTTCTTGTGTTCAAGTTTTACCGCTTTGTTTATGAAAAATCTAGAGATGATCAAATAAAAGCTATAAATGGCCCCCTCCATCATCAAACATTGCAGTTGAGCCCTATTTGTCATCAAGATTACTTGGATCCTACAAGTCATTTTCTCTTGCGTGTCTGAACATAAAAATTGTCAAAACTTATTCCAAGAAAAATGTCGATAATCTTTTGAAGCAATGTGGTATTCAAGATCAACTCGATTTGTTCAAGTGTTTCAAAAATTTGTTGGAAAACTTATTGAATTCACAACCAAAAGATAAAAACGAGCAATAAGACATATTACAATGTTACTTTCTCTAAAGCGCTATTCGCCCCTCCTAATGAATGTACAATTTGCGATTGTGCAATTGGCTCCTTAAAAATACTTATTCGAATTTTGAAATGTCACAATTTTTTTAAATACATTTTCCCAAACATTACTCTTCTCAAAAATTATAATCGTGTCCCCTCAAACACACAACATTTCTCAATTGAGCAATGCTACTTCACCAGGTTTTGCTTCACAGGTTGGTTCCAGGTAATAAAAAAAATTGACACGTGTCAGCAAATGAAAAGAAACTGGAAGTGTTTGAAAAGGAGGGAAATGCACTACTCTTTATTACATTTTTCTCCCCAAAATAAAAAAGTAAAAAACCCAGACCTTGCCATTTCCTCTCCAAAGACGACAAAGACAAATCCCTAAATCCCTCTCCATCGCCGGTGCTTATCACCTCACTATCTCCGACCACCGGTGACCTACGAGCACAATAAACCCCTGTCCATCTTGTTACCCATAACAGGAAAACTACACCACCCATAAAATAAAGAAAAATAACCAATTGCAGTAGAGGCAGCAAGAAATACAATGGATAAAAAACCCAAGACAACACTGGGATCATAAGGATATTTGCAAATGACAATGCCCTTCTCAGTTACTGTAGTTCCAGATTCGGGCTGCAAAATACAAGTGAGGAATGAATGCAAATCGGTGTACAAATTAACAAGCCAAATATTCAAAGGTAACCTATGTAATCAATAACAAACATAGACAATTGATCCAGCCCATAAGAATTGAACATCTATGCAAATACCAATAACACCATCGAATTGATTGATGAAAATATAAGAACCAATAAGTATCAAGATTTTTATTTTAATTGAGATGGGCATACAAACCTACTTGTTTTCAACAATAATACCAAAAATGAAGGATAGCAACCCAATGTCGCTACAGTGGTAGTTTTGTTCTACTAGTTATAAAACTAATTAAAAGATTAACTGCCAACTAATTTTCACTACTTTGTACAGGGAAGAAAAAGGAGATAAACAGCTAGCCATTTTCCAGCTTTTCCAATTCACCATTAGCTGTAGCATAAATCATCTCTTGGAGAGGTGAGTGAAAAAAAAATGTAAGAAGGTAACACAAGTGGTAGATGGAAGACATAGTTGTGCATCCGATGCTGATGTCGCGACGACTGTGAGAGCGGAGATGGCTACGAGTTCGCTGATTCCAGAAGTCGGGTTGAATGGTTTTGGGGGTGGTGTAGTTTTCCTGTTATGGGTAACAAGATGGACAGGAATTTATTGTGCTCGTAGGTCACCGGTGGTCGGAGATAGTGAGGTGATAAGCGCCGGTGATGGAGAGGGATTTAGAGATTTGTCTAGGTCGTCTTTGGAGATGAAATGGCAAGGTCTGGGTTTTGACTTTTATATTTTGGGGGAAAATGTAATAAAGAGGAGTGCATTTCCTTCATTTCTTTAACACTTCCAGTTTCTTTTCCTTGTTGACACGTGTCTCAATTTTTTATTACCTGTAACCAACCTGTGAAGCAAAACCTGGTGAAGTAGCATTACTCTTCTCAATTTACCAGTGGAAAAGCAATCATTTTATTAACTCATAATAGTCCAACTTATTCCTGCATAATTTCAGTACCATAAACCTTAATATAAAATCAGCCCAGAGAATTACATGAAGAACAAAGACAGTAGCAGCTTCCAACAAATTGATTCTGGGCTCACTTTGAAGGTGCATAAGGCGAATCTTCATATTTTCCTTCCCACCTGCAATTCAATTTGGTTGGAATAATGGGAATATCAGTTACCTTGCAGTGAATGTATTTTAAGGCAAGACTCGAAGGGAGGCATACTAACCTAGAATCTTCTCTTATAGGAATCTTGAGCTCCCAATCCTCTTCAAATGGCTGGAATACGAGGTTCAATTTCTCGGCTTCCACTTTCTCCAGAGTAGAGGGTTCCCACTGTAGTAAAGGGAGGAGTAGGAGAATAAGATTGTTATCATATGGAAATTTGAGTTGTGCTGTAAATTCCTTACATGGTGGAACGTTGGAATGTCTAGTTTCAGTTTTAACAAGTTAACAGCATGAACTACTCGAGACAAATAAAAAGACAAAAACGTTTCACACTAGTGATTTTCATTAGCCACGCAAATTAACCAAGCCTAGTTTCAAACATGAAATGCTCCAATTTAGAACAAGGACATGTAAACAAGCACGGAAGCCTGCAGGCGCGCATATTCAGAGAGAGAGAGAGAGTACTTTGGGAGAGTTATCCTTGTCAACTGTGGCAGCTCTGATACCCTAAGGAAGGACGAAAAAGGCCCATTTAGACAGAGAATAAGAACACCCTGAAATTGAACTGTGCATCCCAATTGGAAAAAAGGTAAATTTGTTTCCATATTACCTCATAGACATCACCAGATATTACGGTCCGAAGAATATTCATTGTGAGCCTAAACTCTTTCTTTAGGCATTCCGACAGCGTTTGTTTCCTTGCTTCACGAATCTGGAAGTATTTAAAAACCAGCATTGGGGACAAGAGTCAGGGAAAAAATTTACGCTCTGAAGACAAAGACTAGTAGGCAGCCTAGAAATTAACGTAGAATGAGAAGAAATAGTTTATAACAATCAATAATCCAAACTAATTATTATATGTAATACAAAATCAACAAAAAACACTAATCCTCATTTCTTACGAGAAATACATAAGCTACATGAATCCTTTTCTATAACTTTATTCGATCAACCACTACATCTACCAAAAGATCTGATGAAATCAATTTTTTACCAAATCATGTTTAATTTTGGATAGCTTATTCTACTGGTATCACATTGCTCTTCTGAACGGTAGAGATAGCTTTAAGCAAAGACAAGCATGAATCGCCTAAACTGCCGTCCCCCCTTATTCTATCCTCAATTGATGCTCATGTGCCCTTCTTTCTTCGTTAATATATATTAGTAATAGTCACTCTCCTGTTAAGACATCCTCGCCTATGCTACTTTTGTTTAAGATCAAGAATAACTAAGGGAAAAAGAAACAGGATGTACCTCTTGTTCCCCAATATATAATCTTTGGATCTGCTACAGCGTGTTAATTAAAAAAAACCCTAATTTCTTCAGCTTGAATAAAAATGATTGGATACTACAATACATCGCAAGTACTTTCAAAATAACAAAGTACATATTATTTCTGCAGAAGCAAAGAATGGAATTAGAAAAATCCTTACCGACTGAAATGTTATCTTTAACGCAGTTGGTGATGATCTCTTTATATCCTGAAGGATTGCTGTCATCCATTCATTTCCTTCTTGGGTTGCCTCAGCTTCCTGAATAAAAGTACCAAACAAAATGTGAATCTCCTAGGACAAATAAAGCACTATTACACGCTTCCCATCCAATAGAAATCACTGACAATTGATGATATGATATCCTCCACAGTCTCCTTGGAAAAACACTCATCCATTGTTGCCCTCCTGCGTGAAAACTTAAAACACGTAAATCCTGTTAACTTTTAAAAAATAGCAAATGTACTTCCATTAATTACACATTACTTGTTTAGGACACTTCCTTCGTCGATCTGACTATTTCCAGAGAATTCCTCAATGACAGATTTGACAGCATTCTCTTCACCACTATTCAAGCTTATCAGACGCCTCTCTAGCTCAGGTAATTTCTAGTGCATAAAAAATGTCATATATGAAATTAATAAGCCATATATTTATGAAGAATAGTATCCAAAAGTCTCTAAATTTCATGTGGCCGACATGTTTCAAGGTCCATCCAGATGTGATTAAATGAAAATTATAAAGATCGGTAAAACTTGCATCTATTTGTCACAGTCAGTAGCTGGAAAGAGAGAAAAAATTCTTACTTAAAACTAAACAAGAACACCAAAATCGCTGTCAAAAGTTCGGAGTGTATAATAGGAAATGAAATGACATAAGCCACTGTAACAGCCAAAATTCAGAGTGATAGAGCGAGGACATGATGAAACAAAATATTGACTGCCCATAGATGCCTAGTGAAAGAAACTACACTTCTGTTCTCCACACAAATCTTTATAATCTGATACACACAATATATGGCGGACAGTTCCTAGAAATTCAGGACAAGATTTACCCTTGTTTTTCATTATATCTTGAGGCATACAAGCACACCGAATCGAAAACTTTGGACATACATACATGCAGATAAATTATTTCAACTCTCATAACATATGCAATGAATTCAAAAACAAGAAACTGTTTAACTCATAACATGGCAATGAATTCATAAAAGAAATTCAAAACATGTAACACAGGTAATTGAGGATATAAATTCAGACTTTGAACCCCAAACATGACTGTGTGAATGCATGTGCACGATTTGCCTTGGAAGTAGTCATCAGCATCTAAGATACCATCATATTACCTCAGACGGGACATAATGAGTAGCAAGTCCAGCTGCAACTAATTCTTTACCATTCAGCCTTGCCCCAGTTAAGCCCAAATATTCCCCTGCATACGTGTGTATGGCACAAGCCAGTTTTTGGTTACTCTCTGATAGTGTGTGAGAAAGAACTAAGAAGGCATCTTGATGGAGAATAAACAGAAGTAAATGAATTTTTCCTTGATATTTATTACCTAGATGCCCAGGGAGGCGGGAAAGAATATATGAAAAGCCACAGTCAGTATGGAAGCCTATACTTGCTTCAGGAGTTGCAAAAACCTAGCATAAAATATTGATGAGATGCACCTCGGAAGGCATAGTAGATTGATTGCAGACTGGAATAGCCTTTTAGACCCAAAGATCAAAATCCAAATAAAAGCAAGAAGTATCAGTACTAACAGTCTTTTCCGTCACAACAGAGAATTTCATCGGAACCATCAAGGATGCACCTCCACCCATAGAAATTCCATGAACTAGAGCAACCTGACAAGGTCAATACAGATAGTAGATCTCAGCAAGGACTGCAAATTGTCAGGAATATTTGATTCCCTTTTGTGTAAAGATTTCAAGTCACTGATGTATGTTACTATCATACCTGTGTTTTCTGATATGTATGGACGTGGTAACAAAGCCAATACATTCTATAAACCACTTCAAGACATGAATCCTCTGAGAAATAAAATAATAGATTGCTAAGGGAACTTTTGCAGTGAAAAACAGATCAAGTTCTAGTACTGTAAGTTACTTACTCGACGTCCTTCCATCATAGAACATTTTCAAATCCCCACCAGCAGAAAAAGCACGTCCAGCTCCCTAAGAAAACATGAGCAACTTACATTTAAACTTCTGAGGAAATTCTAGACAAAAAAGCAAAAATGCTACTAATCAATTATCGAATTTCATAATATGAGTAATAGCTTCGAATTATACCTTGATTAGTATGAGTTCTGCTTCATCATCTTTTTCCCATTTTTCCAGGTACTCTGCTAGCAAAGCAACCTGGTCAAAGAATACTGAGTCTGATATGTCCCTTCATCACAGAAACAAAAACAATAACTGTACATTACGGAGTCTATTCCTTCAACATACCACTTTAGATGAAATTACATTCAATCGCCGGGGCTGGTTCAAGGTGATCGATCTCACATGGCCAATTTCCTCACCAAGAACAACCTGAAGGAATGATTTAGCCAACCGGCAGGCATTTATATAAGAGGCATCATTCAATTGGTACTTGCTGAAAGAAAATGCAACAGCATGCAAAAGATTTCGAGAGTTACCAATTTGTTTCCTCCAACATTCTGAGAAACAGAAATTTAGACTGAAAATTACCTGTTCATCCGAGGTTGTAACCTCTTTTGCCATTAGAATAGTAATCACTTTAGCCCAAGATTCCCAAGATTTTAGAAGCAAAACTACAATCAGCCAACGAAAGAATGTTAAATGAAAGTAGCAAACAAAAATGGAAAACAGGAATAGATTAGATAAGCCAGTGATTGTCTTCAGGTAAAAATGATTGCATTTATGTCACCCATATTAATTCATATTTTTTGAATTTTGAAACAATAAAATATACTCACTGCAAAACTAAAACAAAATAAAATGATCCCATATAATTTCATACAAATAATGAACAAAAACAGAATAAAAAAGATTGAATCTTTAACAGATTAAGCAAAACAAGAAACTTGCAAAAAATTGAAATGGGATTCTACCCATGAAGAAGATGTTTCACTTTCTTGAAAATAAAATGGGAATCTAATGAGCAATGAGCAATGAGCAACGGAAAATCAAGTTCAAGTAATCTAGGAGACAAAGAGACAGGGAAAGAAGTTCACTTACAAGAACAGGAGAGTTTGATTATCTTCAGTGACAAAACCAGAGAGAGGAGACTAGGTTAAAAGAAAATTTTAATTGTCGGAGAAAGGTGTGAGTTGCAGTGGGAGTGGGTGGTGAGTTTGGTTGGTGAATTGGTAGGTTGTAGTCCCTTTCTTGGAGAGAGATACATAAGGGTGTTTGGTGGGCAGGGGTGAGTAGAAAAATGTGTTTTTAAATAGTGATTTATGAAAGAATGTATGGTTAAAAAATAAGGAAAATTTTTAGGTTTATTTGTAATATTATTTTATTGATAAAATGTGTTGTTGAAATGAAGAAATGAAAAAAAAAATGAGAATGAGAAAAAAATGAGTATCAAACGAGGGCTAAATTAGATTTTAGTAGATTATGATGGAAAATTTTGAAATATATGGTTAAAAAGTTGTGGGATTCATAAAAGACGTTAATATTAATTGTTTGACTTTGATTTAGATTAAAATCAGATTTTAATCTAAAACAAACAGGCTCTATATCATGCTATATGTACTTTTTTTGACACCGACAAACAATTTTTCCATCCATTCAATAGTTGACAACATTTGTAATATCAACAATAATGTACTGAAAGAAAATAGTGTACAAATAGCATTGTCCAAGATATGTTCATAATTTCCCCACCCCACCTACCTACTTCAAGTCCTGGGTTGACAATCGTATTTTTTAAACTCTTTTTTTATCCGTTTATTTTCAATCATATAATAAAATATTTTACACGTAAATTTAAAATTTTCTTACTTTTTAATCAATTATTTTTATAAAAAATACTGCTCAAAACTCTTTCTTCCAAAAGTGTAATAGTCAAACGTGGGTTAAATGTATGTAGATAGGGTATTGTTATGACCTTGTATGCTTGGTGTTGGTGGAGTGTCCAACTTCGGTATTAGCAAATTTTCAAATGCCAAATCAATGCCCTGGAATGACTGTGGAGCGTGTACAACCTTGAAAATCGAACCCAAATTAGGAGTGGGCTTGGCCCAATTATGCAAATTTTAGAAAGTGAAAATCGCATTAGATTAGACTTTTCAAAGTCGTTCAAAAATCAAATAATAAATTTATTTAATCATAAATCGTGTGTTAATTTAACTACTAATATTACCGTATCCCAATCCAATTTAATCTCAATCCTTAAAATTCATTTCTCTCCATCTTCTCCTCTCGCACTCTCTCCACCTAACCCACACATTAGGCGTCGTCGCACCTACTGTCAGAGACCACTGTCGAGCTTCCATTGTGATGATAACAATAACTTCGTCTCTGTTAGTGGAAGATTCCAAGCCATCGTCATATCCATTCCTGAACTCCGATTTACAATGCTACGATAAGCTACCGCCGATAAAGTATGCATCAACATATTTGCTTGTTTACCAGTGACCACAAAAACAATTCATTCATGCGTGCAACGAGGTACAAGTTAGGACAACATATTCACTTCTTTACAAAAAAAATGATCATGGTCTATGGGGCTGGGGCTGGGGCTGGGGCTGGGGCGGGGGCGGGGTGGACCAAATATTTGATTATTTGTGATCAACTATTTAATCGTGACCTAAAAACTCAATAATTTGTAACTTAAAAATACTTTGTGACCAACTAATTTGAAAATATGTGACTATTAAATAAGTTGTGACTTATAAAATTTGTGATTTGTGACCAATAAATAAATTTAGTGAATTATTATATTTTCGATTTATGATCGAAAAATAATTTATGACCAATTAACGTGATAAAATGTAACAAATAAATAAGTTGTGCGATATAAGTACGTAATTGTAACCATTAATTGTATAATTGTGATTTTAATATATTTAATTAATAAAATATTTTTAATTATTTAGTTATTACTTGAGTTGAAATTAAGACTTACTGTCTGAATTTTGAATTGGCATATATTTTACACCTCATTTTTGAATTTTTCCCTTTAAGAAATGGATTTATTAATTTCATATCTAACTATAGATCGGAACCGGAACCGAACCAATCAATTCTTTATATTGAAAATTTACAAAAATAAAGCATGAAATCACTTGTCAAATTAAGTCTCTGTTTAAATTAATACACATTAATATTTACATTTTCATTCTTCAACTTATTTTCAACCACACATTCTTCAATAAAATAATATTTTTCGTCACATCAATAGTTTTTCCCTTTTTTTTTCAACCACACATTGTCAATTAATCTACTATTTCAAAATACATTCTTTCAAAATAATATGACTCAACCACACCCTAAAAATAGATAAAAATAGAGTTGAAATAACTTATCGTTCTGATAATCTAATAATATAAAAAACAATTAACATACATTCAAAGGCTCAAGATCAATCAATAAGGGCATAAAAAGTAATAAACTATTAAACACAATATAAACTCTAAAATCTGGATAAAAAAATTAATTCTTAAGAAAATTTAAACAACAACATATATTAAAAAATGCATAGAGTATTTATAACTTGATTATCTTTATTAATCTTCAAGGAGAAAATCTTGATTTTGATGATCGACAACTTTGAAAACAATGAGAAATTTGAGTTCTTTGTGAAAAATTGAACTAAAAATACTATTTCTATTCTATTGGAATTGTATTAAAGCTATGAATTTTTGTAAAGTGTTTATATAACTATTTAGATTTAAATGTTGATTAGCCATTAGCTTTGACGTAAAATAAAGAAGATACATTTGAAAAGTGAAACTTTGGTTTGATATAATTTTAAGGTCTAGTGTTCACTATTGATTCTTAAAGTAATATCGAGAATCGAATCAGAATTGATCTATTCTCAATGATGTTAAACAATTCAAAGAAAAGAAAATTAAAAAAAAAAATATGAAGGCTAGGGTTTCATTAATTCTG
>CAIGRO010146475.1:0-12003 GCA_903798355.1 Fraxinus baroniana | reverse complement strand
GTTTTTGGTTCGGTATATTTGGATTTGAAATTTACATCCGTTTGGATTTGTTGAGATTGTGTGGTTGTGTTGGCTACTTGCAGGCATAGTTCGGTTCATCGTTTTTGGTTTCTTGCAAGCATCGTGAGTTTGAGGGGGGATGTTAACAAATATAATCTTATTTTGTTTTATTGTTTATTAAGGGTAGAATAGTGTTTTAGTTTCCCTTATTTTAGACTATATATAGTCTCTTTATATTTAGGTTTTGTATTCACTTTTCACTATGTAGAATTAATAAAACCCTAGTCTCCCTTTTTTCTCTTTCTTTTCTTTGAATTGTTTAACATAAGAAATACCAATTACTCTTAGCGAGTGGAGCCAAATTCATTCCTGCCTTCTCCTCATACTTAAATTGGTTTTTTTTTATCAATTAAAGCTTGTGATAAAAGAGATGAAGTTGAATAATATGTAATGAAAAAATATATACATTGTGTGTGTTATTTATCAGTCTCCTTTGCCAAGTTTGGGCAATATTGGACTTGCATTTGCAATGACTTTATCTTTTCTCTTGATAAAACACCCCATTCAGAGTAGGAAAATAATAGCCATAAATAGACATCGGGGTAACATTAAAACAACAGAAAAAGAGAGAGCTAGACTCACGTGTTCATCAGAAACTTGTGCTATTTCGAGCAGCTGCATCACAAACAAGAAACAGTTACTGCAACTGAATTTGAACATGTATATATAGTTTAAGAGCTGCAAATAAATACGACAGTTCCCTAATTTCATTTATGAAAAGGTACAAGTTGGACAGGAAAAATATAATCCATTTGTCCTTCTATCTTATCTTATACTTATTTATACATATGATTATATTTGCTTTCTTAATTTTCAAAAATTACTGAGACACTCCATTCTTAATTTTAATTTTGAAAAAAAAAAAAATTTGCTTTAATTATTTATCAATCGTATTTGGAAAAAAAATCATATTTAGTAATTTTATTAAGTTTATAACAATGTTTATAATGGTATTAAAATTTTAAACTAACTTTATTAATTATTTTAAAACACTTATTTATGTTGATTTCTTAATTTTAATTTAGACAATATTTTTGTGATATTGAATTCTGATTTAATGGACAAACTAAAATTGATGAAATATTTTTAATAAAAAGATGAACGAAAAGAACATAAGATTTAAAAACATTTACTTATGTTGATTTGTTAATTATTTATCAATTGTATTTGGAAAAAAAAATCATATTTAGTAATTTTATAACAATATTTATTTATGGCATTGGAATCGTGATTGATGGGAGAATATGTGGTTGAAAAATAATGAAAAGTTCTAGATTTGTGTGTAATATTATTTCATTTGGAAAATGTGCGGTTACAATTAAGAAAAAAAAATTTAAAATTTTAATGGGGCCAAACAAGGGCTTACTTTAAGAGGATAGGGACAATGTTACAAAGAGTTCCCCAAGGAGGTTTCATAAATTTTTTGAAAGGAGGGATTGTCTCTGTAGTTGTCATAAACCTCAAGGGAAGTTTATGTAATTTGCTATATTAAGACAAGCAAATATAAGTAACAGTCACATTCTTCCAAAATAATAATTTATATTTTACTTTGGCAAGATCTTCTTCTGTATGTTAGGCCCAATTTCAGTTGAGAGTCTTCATATAGAGGACCAAACATATTTCTCGCAACTAACACCTCACTTGGCATTTAGAAAGATGTTTCTATAAAATCTAACATCTTGAAAAGAAAAATGTGATTGATCAATGAATAACCATCTTATGCTCGCCAACAAGCAACAAGTATTGATCGTAAATTGAGGTAGGGGAGGAACTTGCTGCTAAAAAGTACCTGAACTTTTCCTTCATAAGAAATTAATGTACCACCTTTCACATCAGCCAGAGTTTTTGGTGTAACCTGCAACACACAGAGTTTTAAATCTCTAGAAACAATTATCACAACAAAATGATCCAAAGGGTACAACAGCCTCTTTTCAGTACCTCCATGCAGTATTCATTCTTGTTGCTGATCAAATGATTTAAAATTTCTGAAGCAATGAATTAAGGAAATAATTGGACAAACACTAGAAAAATCAGCACGGATCACCATTGTTAGTAGTGTTTTTATAGACAACTAATTAGTGATTCCATAAAATATAAGAATAAAACAGTACTACCACCATTGTTAGTAGTGTTTTTATAAACAAATAATTAGTGATTCTATATAGATATAAGAATAAAACATACCTTAACACATGCTTATAAACATGCATATTCACATGCACAATATTTGCGTTAAAAAATCTCTAAGGAGTAAAACTTAGTTTAAGTCACCAAGTATGGATACTCAAATCAACAACAGCACCCAAGTTATCTGAATTCGCAACAAAGACATATTCTTTGCCCTGTGAATGAAAAAAGAGGGGAAACAGGTACTGTATTAGTGAAACATAGTGTTAATTCATGCACGTAAATCAAAGAAAAATGCATCTTAAAGGGCACAACCTGTGATAATAATGCTTCAAGCTTGCCACTATTCACTAAAGAAGGGAACACATCGCCATGACCAGGGGGGTACCTGTACAAGCAAACTACATTCATGAGCTTGAAAACAGGATAATCGTGTCAGAATTACGTAAAATATTCACTGCATTTGCTGCATTTTTGGCATTTGATTATTTCTTAACTAACTAATATGATCCTGAAATAAACAGTTTGGACAAATGCATGCAATCTTTACAACACTTCACTCAATATTGACATATATGTAAACATCATATCTGAATCACAAAAGCAGAAAAGAAAAGGAAATAAGTTTATTTCATCCAAAATAAAGGAATTAAGCTAATGGTGAGAGTAAAAACCATTCATGGAGAAGAGCAATAAATTAAAATTAATAAATATGAAAATGGAAAAGGAATATAAATACAAATATGAATACAAATATGATTATTAATATTGCAGCAAATCAATTATTTGCTATTTCAAACCCAAGAGATCAATAACCCAAAAAACTTTGATCTTAGAAAACATATAACAACTACTTGAAAATGTAGATGTTTAACCACTAGACAAAGTCCAACCATTAAATTATCAATTTGGCATAGTGTTGAATCGTGTAAAATACCATCCATCTTTTCCAGCATCTTTTATGCATGGAAGTGGCGTGAAATTGTCGATTGCTAAACGAGGGTACTGACTCTGTAAAAAGTAGAAGATAAATATCAACAAATCAAATTATTTCAATTCAAAGAGAAGTACAGATTTTCTGGTGTAGAATAAACAGACCTGGTTAAATGTATGGATCTCAATGTTTGAGTTGGTATATTTTTCTACAATCTACCGTATAAAAAAACAATAGATTAGCATTTGACCTAAATTAAATGTGGAAAATCATTTTCTACAGGATATAACTGAAGCAGATATGTTTCACCTTCAATGTATCATCATGGGTGTTGAAAGAGTTCATTAAAAGCAGGGGAACGCTGCATCCATACTTCTTGTTAAGAGTCTACAGACAATTAGATTTGTTAGTCTCTGGCAACAATGAAACAATAATGATCAGAAGAACATCTTTGATGGGCGCAATACCTCAATTTGGATCACAATTAAGTCCAGAAATGTCAAACCATTACGAACTTCAATGACAGACCTACATCACAGAAATATGAAGTTTACCTATACAAGAGTGAAGAGGAATATACAACGTGAAAAAACATAATGTATCACAAACCATGGGGGCTAAAATATCTCTTTTAAGTAAGACATATTAGATGTAGTTTAGTGAGGATAAAAAATGATGCCTAAAGAAAAAAGGCTGTCATGTCTAGCTAGCAATAAGTTTCTCAACTTTGCATAAAGTTAACATATTCAGCCAGCTAGAGAAAGCTATCAATATTCCACTATTCAGCAACTATTTACACGAAGTTCACCAAAACTGAACCTCGCTGTTCATTATATATGGGCTTGCAATGTCTAGGAATGAGGTTATAAAATCACAAGACTGCAAAAATATGCTTTGAGAAGTGAATGTATGATAGAACTTTAACCTTTTTTTATGATCAGACCTGAGAACACAAACCACGTAAGAACAGAAAGGGCCAAGCCTAAGGCAATCGAGCTAACAAGTAGTTCGGTGATAACTGAATTTCATAAGCACATATTTTAAGCGAGACAAGTGATCAGTCCCAAATTATTCTCGTATTTACACCTATATCCACTTGTCCCATAAATACCAAACACACACACACACACACACACAAGAGAACAAAGCGTTTATTTATTTACTCGTACCACCACCACTACTATTTTTAGTTTGCAAAATCGAAGGATAATAGATTCAATTAATCGAATTCCGAAGCTTCATGGAAATTGTACAGATATTAAAACAGATAACGATGAGTTAATTAAATTCATCAGTAAAAAACTGAAAACCATATCATGCAATGACCAATATAATGCTTACTTTGGACCAGTGCATCCCATTGTTGTCCCTAAGCCTCCATTAAGTTTTAACACCACAAGTTTGTCCAACAGCTTTTTAGTCACTGCAGGATCTGCATTAACCAAGATAGTTAATTTTATTCACAAGTCTTTGACGAAAAATGATTTGCACTCAGGTTTATATATTTTTGATAATTTAACGTCAAGATGGGAGGAAGATAAGTACGACTAATATATGAAGATCACCTTCAGGTACAGGTGCTAAGGTATCGTAAGGCACGACCACCTCATCAGTCGGTGTCTGGATCTTACTCCATTCAACATGTTGAGCTTCACCACTTTGATTTTCCAAAAAAAAAAACTCTCATGAAACTTATCATAATCCAACTTCAACCAATCGGATAACAAAAGTGAACAACAACGGTAAACTTTTTAAATACGTAAAATTATCCAAAATTCAGAAACAATAACACCAGATTCTTGATGAGCACGGTCCACTTATATCCATCTTCATCATTTCCAAGACACCAAAAATAAATGTAGTACTAATCGGACATTTGGATCATGAGATAGGAGTACTGATCCAGCATTTTGGATCATGAGACACAAAAACACAGAACTAACATTTTATAAAACAAAAGGCAATGATCATCCCCTAATCCGTAACCACTGACATTAGATGTCCAAATGATTTTCACTATACCTGAGATAGCGAGTAACAAGGCTGAGGAATCCAGTCTTCTCATTTTCACTGAAAAATGAAACAAAAATCTTCAATCTACTAATCCAGATCTACAATAGTTAAATAAATAAAACTCATCAAATAATTTTAAAAAAGAAAACAAACAAATAAACCTGATTTGATTGAGACCGGAAACAGAAGATTGAAGCTTGGAGATCTTCTCAGTATCAGCTGCACTTAAAGTAGCAGTAGCCATTTTTCAGTCTAATCACTTTTTTTAATCAATCTGAGATTCCGAATTGACGTTTTGGAGGAAGAGAGTGAAGCGAGGAGAAAATAATACTGTGCGGTGTTTATATTTGGAAAAAGTGGGGAAAGGGTAGTGTTGTAAATATGGAGAGTTTTAGAACATGTGACACGTGGCGGTAGAAACGGAATTTTCTGGAAATTTTTGGTATCCACAAAATGATCGGTCGATGAGAGAATATACAGGCGAGTATGACTCTGTGGGTGGGATTCTGCTTAATTAATCAACTTATAAGAGATTATTGCATAATTACTTAAGATTGATTGAAAAGTGAGTTCAAACTCTTTTATTGCATTTATATCGTACACGTACGCCCCATTAATCACCTTTCAAATGATTGAATGTTATTTTTGTTGATAAGAATAGATGCAGTGTGATGCCAATAATTTAGCCCCTGTTTGTTTGATATTAACTTCAAAGAAGAATGATTATTTTTGCCTTTTTTTCCTTCAAAATGTGGGCTCCACTATGAAACAGCATGCTTAAAAAAGGTAGTTCAACGGTCAGAATTTTTTTAAAATCTGAAAATTAATGTCAAACTAACAGGGCTTAATTAAAAAACTATTAAAGAGCTAGTCAAATAAAAATAGAGTTTTATTATTTGAACAACGTCCAATAAAGAAATCGTGAACTCCCTATTATGAAAGGGGTTGTGGACTGTGCACACAACAAAATCCATAAAAATGTCATATTTCAATTCCATTTTGATTATTTGAGATTGTATTATATTTAAGTTCATGTTCAAGAGATCACGAAGGATCTTTATAAAGAGACAAAATTGAATTGAATCTTAAAAAAAAAAAAAGGAAAAGGCAAAGGAAAAATGGTGATCGAATAGAATCTTTGCATACCTTTTTCACTTTATCAATTTATATCCCCATAGCATATTTTCGTATTAAGCCCCTGATTGACAAGATTAAATTAATTTTTTAATAAATTTTAATAAAATATGTATTTGAAAAATTATAAATTGTATAAAATATATTTTTAAAATTATTTATTGACTTCAACGTAGAGCGTGTGAACCACTATTGTCATGTTGGCAATATGCACTAAATATTTCGTATCGTTGTCAGAGTTGACATAGACATGAGCGACCAATATTCATTTTAAATCTAGATTTTATTGGACAAAACTGATTTTTTTAAAAAAATAAAAGCAAGTAGTTCTAAACATAGAAAAGGGTAAGAATGTCAAATGCTCGTGTCCTTAACACGTTTAGCTCTTGTTTGGTAGAAATGTGTTGACCTCAAAAAACAAACTCAACAGATGTCAGACTCACTCGTGCATACGTAAACTAAATTCAACATGTTAATGCCGATCGACGGTCGCTCCAAAGTTTGAACGTGGAAGGAGCTCAACGACACGAGATGTTTTCATTCGGATTTCGGGACACAATTGCATAATGAACAATAGATAAGAACAAGATTTGTAACAGTATTGTAGTAAAGATGTAAGAATGAGAAAATAATATTGCTCTGAGTGTTTAAATTTTCATTAGTCTTCAATTATTACATGGTGGGGGTATTTATAGTGTTACGAATGGTGACCCTTAGATCAAATTACACGTGATCTCATCTACTCGATCGAAGTATCAAGTTCTAGCCATCAAGTTGACTTTCTAGCTTTTCAAAGTATTAAATACTCTTACATTGACAAGACAAGACACAAATACACTTTTTACAAATATCACATTAATCATTCAAATAAGATTTTCATCATGAGCAAATTTCTGCACGTGGATCGTTACTGGCTGCTGAAGAGCCTCAGATCCATGGTTGTGCCTCAGAAATATTTAGGCCCCAGCTAGAGCCTATGGCCTCGGATAATGTTTGAGCCTCGATCAAGTACACGGCCTCAGATCATGGGCCTCGGTCTTATAGTAAAAGGGTCTCCTGGTTTGTTTGGATCTGGTCCCACAGCTTGGTTGTGATGCCACGTGGCAATTCCTAGTTGGGAGTCATAACACAATGTATAGTTGAAAAATTGTGAGTCATACGTATGGTTAAAATTAATTGTTGACCTCGATTTGAAATTTTAATCCAAACCAAACAAGGCTTAATAATGACTTGTATCTTCGTTATTTGATGAAAAAATTCTGATTTTGAGTTAGATCTGAAGTGATATCTCATTATCTGACACATGATACACAATTAATTATAGGCAATGCTCGTAGACTGTCACTCAATCCATCCCCAAGCCATAAAGAAATGGGTTTTTCCATTTGTACAGGAAGAGTTTGACAGAAGAGGTTGACAACCTCTCACAGTGGTGGGACCCACTATGATTAAAAAAAGAAAAAATTACCCACCCACCCACCCCGTGTGTGAGAGGTTGTCAACCAACCACCCCCTCCCCCCTATACATATAGCACGGCTGTAAAAAAATACAGCTCCTGCATGTCAAATCATTTTATACCTTCTAATATCTTAATCTTATTATGAGCTAAACCACATAACACTACGAGCTTGTTTGAGCTTCATTTCTAAAAAAAATGAATTTTTAAATAATGATTTTTTGAAAAACATGTGATTAAAACTTAAAAGGAAATTTGTTTATTTATGTGTAAAATTATTTTATTGGAGAACGTGTAGTTTAAAATGAATTCTTAAAAAAATGGGGATCAAACATAGGCTATATATCAACTTTGCCAATGATTCTACGGAAGTCCAAAACTCGAGGCTCATAAGTTTTATCATATCTAAGTTAAAGAAACTGATGAACTAGCTCATCCTACTATAATTTTGCACTTAGCATACAATGTGATGAGAAAAAAATGTTGGTAATTTGTGTAGTGAAGAGTTGTTTGTAATTGACAATATTAATTGTTAAGTTGAATTCGTATGAGCGTAATTAATCTCAATATATGTAATAGAGAATGAAATGAAGGAAGGAGAATGAAAAGCAGGTGATGAAACACTTTCTCCTCAAAACAAAATTGTCATGAATGCTGCTAACGGATTATGGCAATTGCTGCCCAAGATACAACGGATAAAACTTGCCATGAAAGTGCTTCGACCCACAAGCAACGGCGAATTCAAACAATTTCCTCTATCTACAATAAAATAAATTTTGGAGAGATTATGCAATGATGCAAGACTCAATGTCATTGATATATGATTCATAGTGGACGTTCAAATGGTCTTATTTATAGAAGATGCGATGTTGTGAGTGAAGAGACACGTCCCAAAATTCAGCAACGTTCAGAAAGGTCGCAACCCTATTCGTTGCTCGTGTGTCACTGGTTTGCCGCTCAAATGTCAAAAGCAGAAGCTCTGTTCTTGCCTAGCGCTCAAGTGACATTCATAGGTGGTGAAAAATCAATTTTTTCCTTCCAATTTTGGACCATAATTCGCATTCATCCGAAATTGAATTTGAAATTTCAAATATACTACAACGATATACTCGATGAGTAGAACAAGTTAGTACATTTGTTTTTATAATTTGAGTATCGCATCAATTTCGAATATTTGGTCGAGATTTCACTTTTCAAGTTTATATACTTCATCAAATTTTTTCAATCTTTAAACCAAATTCCAAAAATCCTCTACATGAATGAAAATTTAAATATGTTCATGTTATACAGAAATATGATGCATTGTAGAGAGAGATAGGAAAAAAATACTGCATTAGGTAATGTAGTTTCTGACTTTGAATCTTTTTAGTAAAATACTATCAGATTTACTTCGCTAATTAGTGAACGTGATGTCTTGAACCATTTCAACCGTTGGTGTAAACTAAGACAACAATACTTACACCAATGTTTTCCCTAAATCATTCATGCTTCTCATGATTTGGTTCATTTTGGTCCGGAACCACTCTTGGATTTCATAAGTGTTTATAAAATTTCAGCTTCGAACAATTTTCATTGAAGCTGCCCCACCTCACACTTACATAGGTGACCTCCTATTAAGAGTATTATGTCTTACTCTACTTAACTTAATCAGGATATATGAATTATTAAAAACATATCTTGTTACCCCCCAAAATTAGAAGCTCCAGATCGGCACTCCACGTGGGCCACCACATAAACAACTAGTCCACGTAGGCAGCCACAAAACCAGAGCCGAGATGGACCGACATCCCTTCATTCCGAGGCTCCCTCAAGAACCAAAGCCAAGATGGACTGACGTGCCCCAATTCTGATTCTGGAAGTCCGCGAAAAGTACACGCAAACAAGATCAGAGGCTGGGCAGAAGTATCCGAGGCCCCCCACTTCCAGAAGCTCTTCAATAAAAACCGACCTGTCTTGTAATAGATTTGGAGATCTTTTAGAAGTGATTGATGAGACATGCAATAAATCTGTGTCAAGCTATTCTGGATAGGATGACTGACCCTTTGTCAAACATTCATTGTAACAAGTGGGCAGTGATGTGAAGTTTCGATCTAGGAGATGCCGCCACGTGGATCTAATCCAACGACTACCACGTCAGCCAAAATAGTATAAATAGTCCCTCTTTGTATGTTAAAAGGGGTTGGCTTCTCTATAATCTAAGAAAGAAATAGCAAATACATTTTGATTCTCGCAGAACACCCTATAATGGATAGAGATTGATATTTTCTGTTACATAGCTATCTACATTTCATTACAAATATCAATGACTGAGAAATATTGAGGCCATAATGATAAACGTTCATTATCTTCATCATATCTGTCCTCCCACATATTCCATTACACAAGAACGATATAGTATAGGAAATCTGTCCGGTAATCGTTGATAGCGCGATCACTGTCGTTACTAAAACTCCCGGTGCCTGAACCTAACGGTCTCTCGTCGGAAAGCACCTCTCGCGTTCATTCAGATTTGACTATCGACTATCTTTCGGTAGAAACGTGCCAGATCATCGCTTGACGTGGCGAGAGTGGGCCCGGTATCTGTTGAGTTCATTTTTTGAGGTCAATATATCTTAACATTTAACATTCTGCAAAAATCACATTAATTATCACATAAAAGGGGTTAGGAAGTATTTTTCTTAAGTGCTTCATTAAATCTCCATAACTTAGTTGTCCCCTTAAATAAAGATCTCGGGATCTCCAGTCAACAAGATATGGTTATCATTACAAAAATCATTACGTAGTATGCTTTAATCTCATTTCTTTCGATAGGCAACATACTTGATCTCACAGCAAACCTTTCGTAAGTGGATCATTGATAATCTCATTTGATTTTACATAATCTATGAATATAATACCATTTGAGATCAGTTGGGTAATGATATTGTATCTACGACGTATATGTCTAGAGTTACAATTATACATTCTGTTTTGAACCTTTCCAATAGCCAATTAACTATCGCAATATATGCCTATTTTAGTTATCAGCTTAGGCCAATATGGAATATCCTCCAGAAGTTAAAGAAGTCGGTCTACTTCTTCTCAAGTTTTGTACAAAGCAATAAACTTCGATTTCGTCGTTGATCGAACTATACACATTTGCTCTGTCGACTTCATGATACAACAGCTCCACCAATGGTAGACAAATGACCACTAATAGACTCGGAATCCTTTATGTTGGGTATCCAATTCGCATCACATTATCCTTCTAATACCAAGGAATATTTTGTGAAATATAATACATATGTTAATGTATACTTCGGATACCTAAGAACTCTTATCAAAACCCTCCAATGATCATGGCTTGGATTAATTATAAATTTATTAAGTTTATTCATAGCAAATGCTATATCCGATTGAGTGCAATTTATAATATATATTAGATTGCCTATAACCTATAAATACTTTAGTTGTGACACACATTCACCCGTATTTTTATTAAGTGTAACTTGTGTCAATAAAGATTTTCGTAGGACTTTCTTCAATTGAATTATACCTTTGAAGTACACTCTCGATGTAGTGAGATTAAAAAAGTATAATTTCTTTTGATATTTTAGAGATCTTAATCCATAATATTACATCAGTCACACTCAAGTCTTTCATATCAAATGTTTTGTTAACATTCTCTTGGTGTTTAGTATTATTTCGTTATTGTCGGTCATTATCAACGTGTCGTCTACATATAGACATACAATCACATAGGTTTTCTGTGTATGTTTTATGTATACACACTTGTCACACTCGTTTATCTTAAATCCATTAGATAACATCGTTGTCAGACTTTTGTTACAATTGTCTAGGAGTCTTTTTTAATCTATACAAGGATTTAACGAGTTTACAAACATCTTGTTTGTGATTAGGAGAGACGAAATCCTTCGGTTTGTTCTATGCATATCTCATCTTCAAATTCATCACTTAGAAATGCCCTTTTTTCATCAATTTGATAATCTAATGGTTATGTGATGCCACGATTGCAATTAACAACCTTATCGAAGTGATTCTATTCATGGGTGAGTAGGTATCAAAGAAGTCAAGTCATCTATATCTCTAGCAACCAATCTAGCCTTATATTTGTCAATTGACCCATTTTTTTTTTCCTCAAATCCATTTATGTCCTAAAAACTTATTTCTGGAAGGTAAATCAACCAACTCTCAAGCATGGTTTTGCATTATGTTCACGAAAATATGTTTCGAATCTGAATCCCGCAAGTGCACGGTTCGTTGACAAGTAATAGAGTG
>CAIGRO010146440.1:0-15403 GCA_903798355.1 Fraxinus baroniana | reverse complement strand
GGTAATAGAAATCAAATTAAACCAATCCTCATGGGAACGACACTCGAAATCTTAGGATTTCCACTTTATTACTTGTCAACGAATCGTGCACTTGCTGTGCTTTAAATTCGAAAATGTTATCGTGCCAGCCAGTATTAACTATACCTGAAGGATAAGCAGATTTTGTGATTTATAGTGACGTCTTTAAATAGGGCATATGATATGTCTTGATGCAACACGGTAAAGTAGTTGGTTACGCATTAAGACTATTGAAGCTACATAAGCAAAACTATCATATGTATGACTTAGAACTTGTTGTGGTAGTCTATGCACTAAAATTTGAAATCACTGTAAATGTGACATCTATTTAGACTATAAGTCTCAAGTACATTTTCGCTCAAAAGGAGTTGAACATGAGCCAGAGAAGCTGGCTTGAATGGGTAAAAGATTACAATTGTAAAATTCAGTATCATCTGGGAAAGGACAAATGTTGTAGCAGATACCTCGAGTCGAAAGTGACAAGTTAAGAGGAGGCTTTGACCATGCAGGAGTCATAATGAAAGGAGCTCGAGAGATAAAGTCTCGAAGTGATGACAATGCCACCAAGTGTTGTTGCTCGGATGTCAACACTTTCGATTCAGCCAATACTCCATAAAATGATTATGGACCATCAGAAAGTCGGTCAGTTATGTAAACTTATTAAGGCAGAAATTGATACAGAGAAGCGAAAGTATTTCACCATGGAAAAGGACAAGACCCCGTATTATCAAGGACACATTATGCATATTGGACTTTGAAGAGTTGAAAAAAGAAGTATTAGATGAGGCTTACTCCATTCCTTATTCAATACATCCAGAAGGTACAAAGATGTACCGAGACTGTAAGGCGGTATTTAGTGAAAATCCATGAAGTGGGATACAATCGAGTATGTCCAAAAATGTTTAATATGTCAATAAGTGATGCCGAACTCCGACCTTTAGGGTTGATTGAACCATTAGAAGTTTTAGAATGGAAGTGGAAGCATGTAACAATGGACCTATTGTTCGTTTCTCAAAGTCAAAAAAGCTCATAAGGTTATTTGGATCATTGTAGATCGACTCACCAAATCGGCTCATTTTTTGCCATTTCGGATGACATTTTCAATAAAGTAGTAGGAATAGTTATATGTGAATGAGAATAAGGTTGCATATAGAAATCCAAGGTTCACATTGAACTTCTGGAAAAGTTTACATCAAGCTTTGGGGACTAGGCTAAAAAAGGGAAGCCTCTAAAGAAGAGGCTATGAATAGAATAACCCTTGAAGATGGGGATGCTTTTAAAAAAGATGTGATGAATGGAATAACCCCTTAAAAAATGAGGCTACTAAGAAGGAAAGACCTTAGAAGAAAGGGTCGTGAATAGAACAACCCTAAAGAAGGGGATGCTCTTGAAAAATAGGAGGCCACTGAAGAAAAGATTATGAATGGAACAACCCCAGAAAAAAAGAGGAAGCCTCTAAAGAAGAGACCATTGAAAAGGGAACGTCTTTGAAAAGCGACCATGAATGGAATAACCCCTGAAAAAGGTGAGGCCTCTAAAAAAAGCCATGAATAGAACAACCCCTGAAGAAAAGGTCAAAAAAAGAAGAACCACTGAAGAAATGGAGGCATTTGAAGAAGTAGTCATGCATAGAACAACCCGTGAAGAAGGAGAGACTCCTGAAAAATGGAAGGCCTCGAACAATCCCTGAAAAAAGAAAGCATCTTAAGAAAAAGACATAAATAGAACAACCCTAGGAAAAAGGGGTTTAAATAATAAGCCATGAATGGAACAACCCCTAAAAAATTGAGAGGCCCCTAAAAAAGCAGAAGCTTTTGAAGAAGAGACCATAAAGGAAACAACCTCTAAAGAAGAGCGGACTCTGAAGAATGGGTCATATTTGATAAATTTAAATGGTCTAATCCTTGAAATATGGGATTTTGCCTCTCCACATATGTTTCATCTACTTTTAGAGATTCCATCCTTGGAGTATGAGACTCCAACACTACAACTACGATTTTTTAAAGTGTAGAGGCATCATCCTAGCCTATGAATCAACGCCTTTCCTATACAAGAACTCATCTTCGCCTATGCATTAAAGCCTTCACCATTCAAGACCTCATCTTTGTCTATGCATCAGTGCCTTTGTCATGCAAGGTTTCATCATAGTTTATGCATCAATTCCTTCGCCATACAATTCCTTATCTTCTGAGTACAAGCGACATCTTCCCAATCATCGGAGAAGGCCACTTGCTCTAACGATTTGTCCAAGTCTACAGGAAGAAGCTACGTGGACGTAACAGGGGTTGGGACTTGTTGGGCATGTCATACCTTAAGACCACTTGAAATATTTGGAAGAGGCTTTCAATGTATTACGAAAATACAGGATAAAACTCAATATGCTAAAATATGCATTTAGAGTAAAATCCAAAAACTTTCTCGCATATATGGTCATTTATCGAGGTATTGAAGCAAACCTTGACTAAATTCAAGCTATCAAAAAAATGCAATCCACATCAAAACCAAAAAAGGTACAAATTCTAATAGGAAGGGTCGCCGCTCTAAGTAGGTTTGTATCTCAAGAAATGGATAAATGTTCATCTTTCTTCAAACTGCTGAAAAGAGGAAAAAATCTCGATTGGAGTAGCGAATGCAAATGGGCATTCCAAGCCCTAAAAACTACTACTATATCTAGTAGTATCCAAAGTTGTGGTTAGTAGTGGTAAAAGAGGAAGGGAAATAATAATTACTAGTCTACATGTAAGTAAAGCATTGCAAGGAATAGAGGCAAGATATTCAGATATGGAAAAAATGGCCCTTGCCTTGTTATGACATTGCGAAAGCTGTGACCCTATTTCTAGAGCCATAGCATTGAAGTATCAATGAAGTTCCTATTCAAACAAGTACTGAAAAGCCTAATGCGTCTAGAAAATTAATGAAATGAACAGTAGAGTTGGGGACAATTTGAAATAAGTTATAAAGGACAATATGCAATCAAAGCACAAATATTAGATCACTTTGTTGCATAATTTTTACATGTTTTTGTCCATGAGGAAGAGCTTGAATAAGAAACATGGAAATTTTCAGTGGATGGATCGTCAGGAGATACTAACTCCAAAGCAGGCATAATCTTGACAAACCTGGAAAGAGAAATTGAATTTTGCATTAAGGTTCGCATTTAAAGCAACCAATAGTGTGGTTGAATATGACGCACTACTAGTAGGTCTACGGCTGTAAAAGAAATGCAAGCTATAAATATTGAAATAAAAAATGACTAGAAATTGGTGGCAAACCAAATAAACAAGACATTCACGACCAAGGACAAAACAATTGTTGCATATCTTACGGAAGCTATAAGATTACTTTAGCACTTCGATGAGTTTGAAGTCACCCAAATTCCTAGAGAGAAAAATGAACACACAGAGTCCTTATCAAAATTGATAAGTTCAGAAGACGCAAAGCTTTTTAAACCCATATAACTGTTGCCAAAAATCGCAGTTGGCAAAAAAGGATAAAATCCTATAGATACAAGAGAAAACTTCATGGATGCGATCATTTCTGATCTAAAAGATGGAATGCTCATTGAGAATAAAAATGAAAAATATTGCGGACAAGAGCTACTAGATACACACAAGGTGATATTATTCAAGGGGGGCTATATACTTGCTCTGCTTAGATGCATAAGTGAGACATACATACTGAAGGAGATCCTGAAAGCACATGTGGTAACCTCGCTGGTGGATACTTCCTAGTGCAAAAAGCCTTGAAACAAGGATATTATTGGCCTAGTATGAGAAAGATTGCAATAATTTTTTTTAGAAAATGTGACAAGTGTCAAATGTTCGTACCTATCCCACGACAGCCCATACAAGAGTTGATAACCAATAATGGCCATTGGTCCTTTGCCAAATGGAAAATTGAATTTGTGAGACCACTGCCCATGGGTAGGTCTAATATGAGATTCATGATCGTGGCACTAGATTATTTCACCAAGTGGGCATGAGCTGAACCTCTCGTAAATATTGTTAAGGCTAACAATTGTAAATTCATATGGAAAAACATTTTATATCGGTTCAAAGTACTCAAATTAATAACTTTGGATAAAGAAATACAATTTCAAAGGAAAAAGCTGAAAGCAATGTGCCATGAGTTGGGTATCTGCTGCATTTTTCCACTCTATATTATCCTTAAGCCAACGAACATGTAGAAATTGTCAATAAAATATTAGAAAATATACTAAAGAGGAAGCTCGATTCAGCAAAATGGTTATGGGTCAATCAATTACCACATATCCTATGGACTATCGAACCACCACAAAAACGTTACTAGAGAGATCCCTTTACCACATATCCTAAGGAATGGAGGCCATGTTTGTGGTGGCGCCACTTGGCGATTTTGTAATTTTTGTACATATAGAATAATCCTTAGAGGTTTACCAAGCGTGTCAGAAAATAAATGGACGAGAGCTTTTCACAATATCTGGAACTATTACTAGAGGCGTGTCGGGAAAGAAATGTATGAGGGTTTATCAAATATCGGAACTATCTCTAGCATGGAGACCCTTTGAATATGCATATTGAGGAAGATGTAAGAGCTTGGAAGACTCGCCAGCTTTTGAATCATATGCGACATAATCAAAATAGTAAATATGTGCATGGCAAATAGAAAATTAGTGCAATTCTTGCATGAGATAGTGGTAAAAGGCTTAGAAGTGATTCATCAGAAAGCGCATCCAAGAAGGAAGGTAAAGAATAAATGACAACGTATAACAGGATTCCATGGTGAATAAAAGGAAAACTACATGATCAACAATAAACAAGATGTTAAAAACCATCCTCAATGATCGGAAAAGATGAAAACAAATTGCAGCATGGTGCCTATATATAGTGCTAAAAGAAGTCTATCATTGCCATAGAATTCCAATGAACCTGTCATCCAAAAGCACATGTAGTCTTAGCCATTGAATACAAAAAGACAAAATGCGCAATCATGAGTAAGCGTACAATGCATAAGAGGAATAGAAAAAGTCAAGAGGAACATTTCTAGAAATCACAAATGCATTGGCATTAAAAGATTAAAACTATAATCTACTTGGCCCAATCATTAATTGCTAAATAAATATACAGGCAAACTCATTGGTGAGGTTCGCGACCTTGGAGTATTTTGTAATTAAAGTCCTAGATTTAATATAAATAATAAAATCGGACTTTGAAGACTGTTTATTGAACCAAGAAATGTACTCTATAAATTTTTACCTGCATGGTGAAAAGAAGGCGGCTCACAAAGGGAATGAAGGCATAAGAAGTGTGTTCCAAATAGGCGAACCTCTCCTCCATTCAAGCTCTCCAGATTGGTAAGGAAATGCATGTGTGCCAATAAATAAAGTGTGACCCTTAACTAATCAGCTATAAGGTAATCAATGAGGAGCCGCCATCTGTTATTCTCTTAAAATATCCCAATTATCCCAAGGCTTGCAAGGAAACCTATAAATATCCCTCGTTTGAAGAGAAATGTATGCAATTCAAATATCTCCATCTTAAATAGCTATTTCCCTTCCTGCTTCTATTTGAGCAACAAAACTAGTGAGTTTAGGAAGTAAAAATCATAATTAGGTGAGTAGAACTTGATCAAATTTCTATCGTCAACAATGAGTTTAAATTTATGGTGTTTAATGTATTCAACAAGCCTTTGATATTTAGCTTATGAAATTCATCAGTAAATCAATATAAAAAAGAAGGTTGTTCATGATATTTGTGTTCTTACGCTTCCATACGAGCTATTTTACGTTGGTATTGGAAAGAGGTTATGTACCATCAAACATAATATCTGATATTGTTGTTCATTTGTTCACCATTTTTTTTTTAATTTCTTTTCTACTTAACACAATAGAAACATGATAACAAGTAATTTGTCCCGTACTAGTACAAGAAGAAAAATTAGAAGAGGATACATCACATGGCCATATTGTGGCCGTTTCCCTTAAACAGGTCCATACTCCTAAAAAAAGATGGACTTCTAGAAACAAGTTGGGGGTGGATCTATGTTCCTACTTAGTTTGGCAGCATATTGCGAATTAGAATTGAACAAAATACTTTATGTGTTATAATGTGTAGTACTGATATACAATGTTAATGTGAAGAAATATTTTTAGATAATACATTTACAAACTTGCTACCAATTATAACGACAATAAAAGAATAGCATGGGTAATTGCGACCAATATTTCAGGAATTTCATCTTCATGGTAGCAATAATATATATCATAAAAAAAAAAAAAAAATGAACAAGTTCTGTACTTACAAACAACATGATAAAGCTTGACATCAAAATCGGGATGGAGTTTGTTAATCAATTTTTCAATGATATGAGTATTAACACTAGCATTAGCAAATGTGAAATTATGAACTTTATTTAAATAATAATAATAAAAAATTCTCCGAGGAAAACCATTATAATATTGAGAATATTTTTTTAGTTGTGTAAAAATTCAAGAGTCTTCAACGCAATGAGTTTTTATACATATCTAAATCTTGTCAATGTAATGCACTGTGACACAAATATTTCCTTTTATCACTTTTCCCGTACAATAAATCTGAAGTAATATGGCACAAGAATAAGTTCTTAAATCATCAGTAATTAAAATTTTTCTAAGATTATATTGATTTATAATATCTTAACAAACCACAATTCTACTAGTAAGTTAAAGACAAGTTGATATGAATTTCGTCAAATGCACACTTTTTAAAATCATAGCTATAACTAGGTACCAACTACAAACATTAGCATACCTTTGCACGTCTTATGTAGATTGAATTCAAATTGGATCTTCCTATTGTCAAAAGATCGAGTTCAAATAATATATTTTTAGTAATGCCTATTGTACTCAGTAATGCCAAATTTTTTGTCAACAAGTGAAGTTGTTGTGTTTTTTCTATTGCAAGTGAAAGATATCGAATAAATAATATTGAGATCTTTGAGACCGGATAATCTTTCCCATAGAGACTATATTTATTCCTAATTTATTATTTCCACTCCTTTTTAAAAAAAACAAATTTTAGTTTGGTGATTGTTGATCTAACTTGTACAAAATAGCAACAGAACGCTTACAATAACTAAATTAGGATTTTAAGTATGTAGAAGATATTATGGCGGATGATTATCTTTAATTTTCTAATCAAGATTATTTACTTCATGTCGTGCATGGTAGAATTCTTCTAATGTATTGAATTTACATCTCTCGAATTCAAATTAATTCTATTTAAATAAGTAAATTTCATATCTTCATATGAAATAAGATATACCTTAGTTAGTAACAACCACATAAACTAGAAAATATATGTCCCCATTTTTATACTAATTATTGAATTTTATAATGTGATCTAAATCTATAACTTATCTTTCAAATCGTTATAGATTAACAAGATCGTAATATTATTGTCTAAGTAATTCAAAATATAAAACACCATAGATAAATTCAACAGATAAATTCAACATATATAAAATAAAGAACTAGAATCTAGAAATTTGAATTAAAGAATTTCAATAAATTACATTGTTCACGGTAACTAAATTGTTTAGCTACTAATACTACATGAAGAAAAACATAGAATGATTGTGGAATACATTTCTAGATTTTAAATTAAAATATAGAGAATTAGATGAATCTAGCACCAAGATCGTCTTCTTTCCTTAAACAACACTTCCAAACCTTTGTTCTTAATTTCTTGTTTTTGCTTTTCTTCAATGTGTATTTTCTCTAGAATTCTCAAAAGAGCGGGACTTTTCTTATCTAGATTTCGTCTTTATAAAGTATTACACTTCAAATAAGAGTTCCTATAAAAGATAAACTCGGAAAAAGAATAAAAGAATAAAAAAATCACAAAAATCCCCCAAATGGAGTCGATTGCAAGTTGCATACCTACGGTTCGATGTGAATTACGGCGACCGCAAGTTTGCATACAGCAGTTGGCCCACGATCGTAGTTTTTTATTTTAAAGTTTGATCCTTCAACTTCCCAAAAATTCAATTTCGGTCCCCAAACTTTCCAGCTGTTAACTTTTCGTCCTTAAACTCATGAATCTATTCCAATTGCTCCAACTCTTCTTCCAATTGATTGATTGCAACACCGAATGACCTTCAAGTGCCCGAATCAATCTTTAATTCAACTCAAAATTACCACATTTTGCACCAATCCCTCAATCTTCACCTACAAATTACATAATTGCACTTAATTAGAAAGAAACCCAGCCGCTCAATTAATCATAATATATCAAAATTAAAAGTATAAATAAGCATATAAGATACACTTGTTAAATAACCTACTGTATTTACCTAATGCTTAGAAATTGTTCATGTAATCCATAAAAAAACTTTTTAGGTTTGTAGGAAAACATAGTTTAATTTGTTCAATGCTCGTCCAATGTGTATGTGCATAATCAATTCAATCACATACCTTTTCAAGTTGTTCTCATCCCGAACTAAGATACTTCGAAAGAGGAAGATGATACATTGAAGGAATATTACACTGAAATTAAGAATTTTTAAATAATAAAGATGATAATGATATTAGTAAGTAAAATATTTGTTATATTTATTTTATTTTTTCTACTATTACGTAATGTCCTTCTATTTTATCTTTTAATGACTATTTACTCTTTTTTCCTTTTCTATGTAGATTCCAATACAAATGATGCATCTATTGAGGATTATTACAAGAATAATGATATTTATCATTATAATGATGGATCATCGGTGATGCGCCAACTNTTTTTTTTTTTTTTTTGTTTATATTTTGGAATCATTTATATCTATTTAATTTTATGTTAAAGAACTATTTTTGTTAAGTCATCAATTACGCCCAAAGAATAATGCGGTAGTTATAGCACAGTTTTGGGGTATCGATTCCACGGAGAGATGGTTGAAATACTTAAGAAATCCGAAGGATGATTGTTCTTTTGAATGTGTAGTAAAATTTATTGCTTGAGTGAGATTAAAATCAATGTTTGAGATAGCAAAGCGTCGGAATTCCTCAATTGGATTGATCAATCACATCAATAATTCATTCTTTTTACTCAATTAGAGACGTTTTATCTAACTCTCTAACCGGAAGATATATCGTTAAAAATCAATTTAATTTAATTGTAATCCTAGAATCTAGATTTCATATAACACAGCCGTGCTCTTTTTATTGGAATAAGATTCAAAAAGCAACTATATACACCTAGCATAAAGCAGTGATCAATCTACCAATAAAATAACTAAAATTAAAACTCAACAAATAGTTCAATTTTTCGATAGACAAAGCATGATTGAATCTATGAAAAGTTTAATAAAAGTTAAGTCAATCTCAAATAAACTTATAGAAAGAATGTCTAAACCTAGGATTGTTTAGCAGAGAAAGATCAAATTACATGAATAGCTAATAAAAACCACCAAATCCAACCGAGTTCCTTCATAGTTCCATGTAAATCTTTAGTTCCTCATGAGAAACTCTTGAGCTCCAAAAGGAGAAAAGATGTGTATAGAGGTTACCTCCGTGTTCTGGGACATATTAGGGTTTAGATACGCGAATCGCCCCTTGTTTCCATTAGCAGTTGAACGAGATAAGGAAACTGAATATTCGTTCATCGAACATAACTATGCGATTGCATAGTTTATTTGCATGCGGTCGCATAGTTCATGAAAAATTAGTGTTTTAATTCCCTTAATCAGTGTATGCAGCCGCATTAGGGAAAATACTATGCGATCACATAGTGTTGTGTATCTTCCAAAATCCACGTTTTAGTCCTCCAACTTGGGTTGCTCGAGTCTTGACCTCTTTCCTTCTTTCCTCTTCATCTAATGCTTTATTCCTTAACTAAATTTGACCTCAACATTTCGCATCTTCATTTCCTCTTTTGGTTATTTGCATCTTGGTTCGCGAACTTTGCTTTTCCTTCATTTTGGTCCTTTTTCCACTTGTTTCTCCTTATTTCCGCTACATTCATCAAGATGTCCTACAAAACGTAAATTACATAGAATTAAGTTATAGTCCAACATATTAATCAACAATTGTCCATGTTTTGATAGTAAGATAATTGTGTAAAAACGACTTATCAAACTCCCCCAAACTCGAATTATTGTTTGTCTTCAAACAAAATTGTAATTTAACTCTACATAAAACATAATTTAACAACCTGCCGTGTCTCAGGATTGAGATTTAGTAATCAAACAAATGAACTATTTCAACAGTGAAAAAATGAAATCAATCTCCACATGTTACATGCATAACCCGACGTGTGTATATGTGAAAAATCATGTCAACATATTAAGATTGAGATTGGCTCAACATTTGACCCATAGTAGTCATATATTTCCTTACTTCGCTCGAGAAACACACATCCCCAAAAGTATGTTTTTCACTCAATGTTTCCAGGGTGTATCCTAAGTTGATCTTATACAATTCTATTCCTTACCCTCTCTTAGCATGGATAGATCTCATCATTACAAATCCGGCTAAAATCGGTCGTAGTGGCGAACATCTGTCTTAATAGCTATGTATCAACATCCAGTGGTGCGTGGTGGTGGTAGTGCCTCAGGCATCTCTGCGTTCCCAACTCTCTGCCCCGGTACAACCTACCGCTATCTCCCGCTTCTCTCTGTGTTTTTCTTTAGCTCAATCTTAAGCCTCCAAGGTAGAGCGTTTAATGAAAGGGCATACTTAAAGATCCCACTGATCAGACTTGGAAAATTCATTAAATAATGACGATCTTCCCAGACACCATGAGAATGAATCTGATCATAAATAAAGGTGGCCAAGTCAATCTTCTGTCCTCTAACCAACTGATAGATAAAACCGATCGTCGGATCATTGAATGTAGTCTTATGTGAGGTTGACTGATGTTATGGCAAATAAATAGCTATAGAATGGCCATGGATGGTATAATCTCAATCTAATGCCGTGCTAGCATTTGTAGCGACCATGCATCCTCAAGCCCAAGTAGGACTTTCCCGACTGTGTTCCACGGGAAATCTCTAGGAATAGGAACAATATTATCCCAAGTTAACTGGTAATAATCACGTATTACCTCGGGTGTAAACATGATCCATTTGTCCTTTACCCACATCTGATGCAGATGCTGAGACCCAGGAGTGTCTATGTCACAGTTGAAATTCGCATAAAGTTCGTGAACTAAGCCATCATATGCTGGGTGAGGTCCTTCAACCACTTTATCCTAACAGCAGTTTTGTACCAAAGTTACGATCTCTAATTCAGGAAAATCTTCTAATCTGACTGGCCATTCTGGAAGCAGTGCCCAGTGGGTAATAACATCTCAGTATTGCATGGTGGCCTTGTGATCCAAAAATCTCCATATTCATCCAGGTCCCCATGTTCGTACAGTACCCGAAATGGATGCCACCTTTTTCTTTCCTTTGGATGTGCGCTTATGAGGTATTATGCAAACACAGCGAGAATTAAAACATGTAAGTTCACTGTGATGCATAAATGAATATCATAGTACTTGGAGATAATATAAGAAAATGAGAATCAAATCCCTAAACTTTTGTCACAAGAAAAAATAAATAAATTCAAGTAATATATCAAACAAAGCATGATGCAATGTAACGATGCTATGCTTGAAAAATGTGTAACGAAACATTGGTTTTATCATAAAAGTTCAAAATGTAGTGCATAAACCCAATATCCAATCAAACAAAAGAAATTATGCATTTAAAATCATGTTCGACTAAGCATTTTCGCCTCGAGACACCATTGAGAAAAATCAAAATTTTCTCAACCAATCTCCAGGCATATGAAAGATTGCTCATTAATCCAACACATGTTCAAATTTGAGGTCAAACGGACATCATTTGAGTTAGAAAGCAGAATGACGAAGTGAGTGACGTAAAGTGAGTTTTGCAAGCCATGTCATGCCTATGTGTGACATTTTGAGTTTTGGTGTTTCCAAATGCATTAGTCAACGAAGTTTAACAAAAAAAAATCAAGCCAAAACACATAGCTATCATGTTACATTCGAGATGAACCCTAATTCAACACCATTTTTCACACGTGCATTTCATCAAACACTTCGAAGACATTATTTTCTTTCATAAAACTTCCAAAGCAATGATATTAATCAAGCTAAAAAAATTTCTCGATACAACAAACAAGCATAACTTCATCACTACCTAGTCCACTTACTCCATCTCAAACATTCAATGTCATGCCCCAAACTAACTAAAAAAAATTACATATCATGAAGTAAAAGAAGAATTGGTTAACATACTTCATGTAAGATGTGATGTTGAGGATGAAACCCATGTTGTGTGTGTTCAAAGCCTAGTAGTGAAATTGATGAGTGTATGTGTTTGTGTACGTAGATGAGGGCATGAATGAGAGGAATCAGACGCGTGTTGTGTAAGTTGTGTGGGTTGTGTTCTATTTTTAAAAACGGTTCTGGGCTTTTTGTTAACTCTATGAGACCACCACATAGAGTTAACAGTTGCGGTCGCATAGAGCAAAGTGTCATGGCCAAGTTAGGCCTTGACCCATGCCATGCGATCGCCTTATTGGTTAGTCTATGCGGTCGTATAGACTACCAGTATTTTTTTAGAAAAACTCCATGATGATTATGCAATTCATAACAAACTCAATAACAAACTCATCGAATCGAACATTGTCCTCAGTGTCTAAATATGCTTACCAAAGGGAATAATATCACCTAAATATTGAAGTAATCAACATAAAGTTTGAATGATGATCAATCTGAAAAGTTGTCAATTGAAAAAAATAAAGCAAGAATAAAAAAGAAACCTAAAATCAAAACTAATATATAGAAAAGTAAAGTAAAGAACATACCTGAATGATGTCAAGGATGGTAAACATGGTCTACAAGAGGAACTTCTTCCACTGCTGGCACTTGTTGTCCATACACTATCTTAAGATGCTGCCCATTCACTTTAAACACTCTACCATCGTTAAGATCTTGAATTTCAATTGCCCCATTTTTAAAAACTTGTTTTACCACGAAAGGGCCAATCCATCTAGGTCGAAGTTTTACTGGGTGCTTATGAAGTCTAGAATTATACGAGTATTGATTACGTCCAAAGAATAACACGGTAGATGTAGTGTAGTTTTGGGGTATCATATCCACAGGGAGAGCGAAAAGTTGTCAAAGGTTCCAAAAAGGGGGAGAATTATCCTCTTAAATATTCAAGAGAGTTGAATTGTTGATCAATTAAATTAATATAAAAAAATATGAGATAAAATTCAATGATTTAAAGTAGTGAAGCATTGAAATTCCCTCATTCGGATTAGATAATTCAACATCGTTTATTCAAATTGATGAAACAATTAGAGACTTCATCCCGGTACTCTAATCGAAAAATTTAGCAATCAAGACCAATATAATTCATGATTTTACTCCTAAATTCTAGGTTCCCATAAAACTATCACAATCATCTATTGAAATTAGATTATAGATCATTCATATACATATAGCATAAGAAAGTAGATAACCACACCAATAAATTTAATGAAATAGAAATCCAACACATAGTTCAACTGTTCGATAAAAAAATGAGATTGATTCTATGAAAAACTTAGTACGTGTTAAATTAATTTCACAATTAACTCATAAAGATGAAAATTTAGATTTAGAAGTGTTTAGCAAAATAAATACCAAAAAACATGAATAAACGACGTGAAATCATCGAATCCGAATGATTTCCTCCCTTACTTCACCAAGATTTTTTAGCCTTCCATGGAGTTCTTGAGCTAAACTTGAGAGAAAACTGATAGGATATGAATTGTTGGCGTTCTAGAACATTTTGGGGGCTTAAATATGGTGAAAAATTAGGTTTCCATACGTGTTTCAATCAAACAAGGAAACTAAAAAAATTTTGCGTTTTAGCTTGAGGCATGCGCCTACTGTAATCTAGGGCACGCACCTTAAGGAGTTAGGAAGCCTCAGTCGAGGCATTCTTGGTGTGAGGCGTGCGTCTCTCTGCAGGCGAGGGCAGGTGCCTTGCAACGTGTTTATGTCATAACTTTCTCTCCTGATGTTCGATTGAGTTAATTAAAGTTGTGTTGGAAAGCTAACTTAAAGGGCTACAACTTTTCTTCAGAGACCATCTTCAAATTTGATCACATTCCATGTCAAAAACTAGTCTCAATATGAGGCTAAAAATCGGGGCAAAACTTTTCAGCTTGAAAGCTGATTTGTGATCATGTTTTGGCAATATTTCATCCATTTAACTCCTTTTTTTTTCATTCAATTAACCTCTAACGCTCTCGAATCTTCATCACAAGGTTGAAAACAAGTTTAAAATATTTTCTTTTCAGTCCCTGAACTTTCACTTTCTTCCATTTTGATCCGTTTTCACTTGTTTCTTCCATTTTCCACCGTTTCTACCCATTTACAACTTAAACCAAGATATAGAAGTACTTAATGCATTTAGGCATCAAATAATGAAAGAAACACAAATATTAATGGGTGAAAAAGTAATAAATGTGCTATTATCTAGTATACTTTCTAATTTGGTTCAAATGTTTTCCTAATAATGTTTTTATCATGAAATTATTTTATTTTTGACTCTTAGATTTTAGAATTCTCATATGCATGATTTCGTATCTCTTCCAACTCAGTTAACTGAAAATTCCTAAGCTTCCCCCCCTTCTCTAGGTCAAAGTTAAAGTGTTTGATGACCCAATAGACTCAGTGGTCAAGCTCTACAGGTAAATGGTAGGGCTTTCCAAAAACAATTCTATAAGTTCACATGCCTAATGAAGTTTTAAAAGTTGTACGGTAAGCCCAAAGTGCATCATTTAATCTTAAGGACCAATCATTACGATTGGGGTTCATCGTTTTTTCCAAAATTTGTTTGATTTCCCTATTATCCACTTCTACTTGTCCAGTAGTTTGGGGATAATAAGCAGTAGAAATTTTATGAACAACCCCATACTTTTTCATTAGTGCTTCAAATGAACGGTAGCAAAAGTGTGTGCCTCTGTCACTAATATAATAACTCATGGTATGCCAAACCTAGACAAGACATTTTCTTTAAGAAATTTAATAGCTATTTTATTATCATTGACCCTACAAGCTGCTGCCTCTATCCATTTAGACACATAATCTACAGCCACAATGATGTATAAGTAACCAAAAGAAGGTGGAAAGGGTCCTATGAAGTCAATCCCCCAACAATAAACTATTTCTATCACTAAAATGGGGATCAAGGGCATCATGTTACGCCGTACAAAGCACCAAGATTTTGGCACCTCTCACAAGTTTTACAATAAATATTAGTATTTTTAAACAAAGTAGGCTAATAAAAACCACAATGAAAATTTTTTGCAGCAGTCTTTTTCATGGAAAAATGCCCGCCACAAGCCTGTGAATGACAAAAGTCTAGTACGCTAGGTATC
>CAIGRO010146414.1:0-10195 GCA_903798355.1 Fraxinus baroniana | reverse complement strand
TGTTTGTATTATTTAGTTCATCGATTTCTCTATTGTTTAAAACTATTATTAAATTGAATCTTTAGAGCTGGTCTGAAATTATTTGGTAATTAGGGTTAATTAGAACGCTGGTTTCTGATTAACTAAAATTAAGGAGAAATTGAAATTTATTTCAATGATGAATATTGTGAATGTGAATTGATTATTTTTTGTGGATTGATGAATGGTTATAAATCTCCAGTGGTGGAAGTTGACTTTGATCAAGACTCGTTTTATTGATTTCATACAACTCTTTAATTTATATTGTTATTTGTTATAAGATTGATTTCGTTATAAATAAAACCCCCTCAATCGTTATACGAAGCATAAATTGTTGAATTGCACACTTTTCTTGGGATCGACCCTTACTTCCATTGCTACATTAGTTTTAGAGATTTAAGGACTATTTTTTGGTGTCTACGACAGCACACCATCTACACTGTCGTATAAAGCGACATCTTAGCCTCAACCATTTCTTCTCGAAATTTTTGCAGTGAATATACAAAGTTGAAAAGAGTAGAACTAGAACCACCAAACACAAGTTCGATCTGTTTTGGATCGAGATCGACTAGTTTCATTTTGCAAGTCCTTACTACGTGCTTATTCAAAAGAGAAGTGCTTGAACTGAACTTCCAACTAAGTTTCTTGCCACAGTACTAATTTCAATATGCTTTCAAAATATCCACTCCATTTTGAATACCAACTTTTTTCATGTCAACAATTCGAGGATTCTTTCTTTGGACTTTTAGTTTCGAATATGTCTTCATCTTGGATATCTTTCAAGTCAATTGGAATATTTTCAAATAAATCGTAGTTGTATTGAGTACTTGAACTATCTTTAAATTGATTAACTTCAGCACNTAATTTCAATATGCTTTCAAAATATCCACTCCATTTTGAATACCAACTTTTTTCATGTCAACAATTCGAGGATTCTTTCTTTGGACTTTTAGTTTCGAATATGTCTTCATCTTGGATATCTTTCAAGTCAATTGGAATATTTTCAAATAAATCGTAGTTGTATTGAGTACTTGAACTATCTTTAAATTGATTAACCTCATCACTAATAAAATTCATTTGTAACGATTAAATTTGGAATACTTAAAATTTAAAAATTATAGCAAATAGAAACTGAATATCGGAGCAAAGAAATTGGAGATTGGATTTGAAAAATAAATTATTGCAAGTTGAAAATTGTTGAAGTAAATTGATATCAAAGATTTTACCTTCATATTTATAGCGCCCATTCTGTATAGCAAAACGTCCCTTTGGGCAAAGAGACCGGTGATAGGAGTGAAACTGCGCTACCTCCAAAAAGCAAACAGCTTTTGTAGGGAGCACGAGCCATTTGGACAGCCACAAGGGCCGACCCAGGCTCAAGTCATCTCTCGAAATTTCGGCTTGGTTTGATTCTTGACTCGAGTCCATCAAGTGCACGAGTCGAGCCTAGCCTAGCCGTGCCGAGCTGACATAACTGTTTGATACCTCTATGTTGGAGATGGCTTCACTTCCTTTCTAAGGTTTTGGATTAACTTACAATTATGTCAATAGGTTGGGGACCAATAACTCAATTTTAAAATTGGTAAACTTGAGTCGAAACGCCATCGTATCATGGGTAGAATAGAGACCGGCCCTCTCTGCAACACAGCTAAAATCCACCTCACACGTAACTTCGACTCCCTCTATCATTTCTCTCCGACCAAGCCAAATCTAAACCCTAGGCGTAACAAACACCGGCGCACAACCAGCGATGGCTATCCGCCACCTCCTATCCGCCGCCCGCCGCTCTCGAAATCTGACTCATGCACTCACATCCGTGCGTTCCCACTCTACCGCCGTCGCCGCAGCTACCGCCCCCTCTCCCCCTTCTCCGCCTCCCCCAACCGCCATGATCTACGATCGATTAGCCGAATCCGTCAAGCAAAAGATTAAGCAGCTTGAATCCCCAGACCCGCGGTTCCTCCAGCACAACTCTCCGCACCCAACCCTAGCTTCTCACACCGAAATCCTAGCCGCTCCTTTAACCCGAATCACCACCCTCCCTAATGGCCTCCGAGTTGCCACCGAGTCGACTCTTTCCTCCCGCACTGCAACTGTCGGAGTGTTTATTGATGCTGGGTCTCGGTTCGAGACCGAGGAGACTAATGGGACTGCTCATTTCTTGGAGCATATGATATTTAAAGGGACTGAAAGGCGGTCTGCGAGGGAGCTGGAGGAGGAGATTGAGAATATGGGCGGACATTTGAATGCCTATACTTCCAGAGAGCAGACCACTTATTATGCTAAAGTGATGGATAAGAACGTGCCACAGGCACTGGATATTCTTTCGGATATTCTGCAGAATTCGAAGTTTGAGGATAGTCGAATTAATCGGGAGCGAGATGTTATTCTCAGGGAGATGGAGGAGGTATTGAGATATTAATTTTTCATTTTAAGTTCACATTTATGTCCATTAATTTGTTGTTAATTTGAGTGTTTTTATGTTTAATGGGTAAAGATTGTGCTTTTTGGTTGAATGTTGTGTTTGGTGGGCAAATATTGTTTCTCTGTAATTAAATTTTGTGTTCGGTGGATAAATTCCTGTTTCTTCTTGATTAATTTTTCTACTTGACGGTTAAGTATAATCTAGTTCATAGTTTTTTCTAATTTTTGGATAAATTTTGTGCCTTTCAATTTAATCTTTTGCTTTTTGGATAATGAATGTGACTTCTTCTAATTAATTTTTCTGTCTTTTTTGTGTCATTAGGTTGATACATGATGGCTTCTTATGGATTTGAATTAAAAAGGGCATAAAAGATATTACAGAAATATGAAATATTATCCATCTGTGAAAATCGTAAAACGTTTTTGTGTTACTGTTAGCCTATGTTTGGCCACCATTTTTTCAAAAACTCCTTTATTTTAAAACTCATTTTCAATTACACATCCCCCGTAAAATAATTTTATATGTAAACCAAAAACTTTTCCTTATTTTTTAACTATGCATTCTCCAAAAAATCACTATTCAAAAACTCATTTCCTCCCAAAAATGGGGCTCAAATATGAATAAAAAAGTTTGAAGCTTTTCCCAATCCCCATCTTCACTGTTTGACTTTTCAAGCTACAAAGATTACATATGGTACAAAAAGTTTTTAACATGACTTGCAGAATGCGTATGGTCAAGTAGCCATCGATATTTTTTTAATATTTTTTATTCTAAAGGTTTTCACCTGATAGAGAAGGGAGTTTTGTGTGTCACTGCAACGACTCCTAGCAGTTATTCTCTGAAAAATATTCCATTAATATTTATTTTGAAATGCATTGTATTGGAGGACTATTTATTGTTCATAACTTTAGTTTGTTGTCCCTAAAGGATGGTAAAAATTCTGTTGATTTATGGTGCACCGTTCTCATGCTTAGTGTCTACTCTTGAGTACTCTATTTGTATGTTCATGATTATTGTAGATTGAAGGTCAGACTGAAGAAGTTATATTCGATCATCTACATGCCACTGCATTTCAATACACGCCCCTGGGTAGAACAATTCTCGGGCCTGCTGAAAACATCAAAACAATTGGCAAAGAGCATCTAAGAAACTACATATCAACACACTATACTGCTCCCAGGATGGTGGGTGTTTTTCCATGGAAGTTTAGCTAGTTTTTGGAGTGGTGGTGTATCTGCCTTAATAACTGGTTGTTCGCTGCTGATCAACTATTGACTTTTCCTCTGTGGCTTTATCATAGGTGATTGCTGCCTCTGGCGCAGTCAAGCACGAGGATATTGTTGAGCAGGTGAAAAAATTGTTTACAAAGTTGTCGACAGATACAACCACAGCATCTGAGTTAGTTGCTAAACAACCTGCAATCTTCACGGGCTCAGAGGTATCCCTATCTTTTTTAAGAGCTTGATGGTCTCTAAGGGCTACATTCTCATTATTGTGACCTCTCGTGAAAAACTCAGGTTAGGATGCTTGATGATGACATTCCTCTCGCGCAATTTGCAGTTGCTTTTGAAGGGGCATCTTGGTCGGATCCAGATTCCATTGCCTTAATGGTCATGCAGTCGATGTTAGGTTCTTGGAATAAAAATGCAGGCGGTGGAAAGCATATGGGGTTAGTATACTTCACATGATATTCTAGAGTTCAAGTCATTTGATTGTATTGTACACATGATTCTAGTGCATAACCACATAGCTTGACTCATTGATTGGGTTTATAAATCCTTTTACAGTTCTGAGCTTGCACAGAGGGTTGCCATCAATGAAATAGCTGAAAGCATGATGGCTTTTAACACCAACTACAAGGACACTGGTTTGTTTGGTGTTTATGCTGTTGCTAAGGTGAGCTATCACTTTTGGTAAAGATAAATTAAAGGGGAACAGAACTTGCAATTAAAATTAGTAAAATGAAAGCACCGTGTCAAAACCCCTCCCCCATCCTCCTCCTCTAATATGAGAGCTCAAATAGGAGACTTTTCCCTTCGTTATTTATGGTGTGATGGTGACCAATCTTGACCTACTATTATGTCCGCACATGTTGGATGTTAAAATTATTTTTCCTGCTACTTGCACTAAGATACGTGTATCATTTTTTTCCGGAAGGTATCTCAAAGTGACAACCTTTAGGTTGCTTGTTAACTTTGCACGTGATGTCAAGATTATGCTGAGCGCAATTGCAATTTTTAGGTGCTTGTTATCATGTACTTTTTAATGTGATTGTATTTGAGTAACAAAGAAATTAATTCTATCAGTCAACTTTTCCCCTGTTTGAGCCACATTTTTTAAAAATTCCTTTTCCCCAGAACTCATTTTCAACCACACATTCTCCCCATAAAATAATTTTACACGTAAATTCAAAGTTTTTTCTTTTTAACCACACAATCTCCAGAAAATCATTATTACAAAATCTATTCTCCCAAAAAAAAATGGGCTCAAACTAACCTTACTAATGTCTACATTTATTCACAGCCTGATTGCTTGGACGATTTGGCCTATGCAATTATGTATGAGATCAGCAAGCTATGTTATCGAGTATCAGAAGCTGATGTGATTCGTGCTTGTAATCAGGTAAATGCCAGTTCATTAATATTCATGATATCTAGTTGATCTACATTTTGAGAAGGGTCTTACTTGTGCTGACTAGGTTCCTTGGCGACATTTTTTAAGAACTATCTGAGTTTTTCTACTAGCATATGCAGGTTGCACCAATTGTCGTGTTCAACTGAAATAATTGCTTATATTTTCCTTTGTGCTGTTACTGCTGCAGTTGAAATCATCTCTGATGCTTCACATTGATGGAACAAGTCCCGTAGCAGAAGACATTGGGCGCCAGGTATAATTTGGCAACCAAAAATAAAATATTTTACCTGATCAACATGGTCACATTACTATATATGCTCTTTAATGTTTTGATCACTCACTTTGCTTTAGAAGAATTCGTATTTGGTTCTCTGTGTATTGCAAGATTTTTTCATTTTCTTCCCTTTTTAAGTTTATACACAATTTTTGAAAGGTTTTGGACGTGTTTCTGTTTTTTATAAGAGAATTTTAGTATTTCTTGTTCTTCTTTTTGTCTATAACATTATCCTTCTTTTTTCTCAATTCTCTCTCTCTCGTCCCCCGGGGGGGTGGGGGGTGGTCTTGGTGGGCACTCTGAGGTGGAATTCTGTTGGAAAATGGGTGCAGTGAGACACTCCTGTTTATACTGATTTCTGCTAAAGTTAGAATTGACTACAGTAGCTAAATCCCTTCAAAGTAATGTTATCCAATTTTTCTCACCCTATTGCATCAATGCCATTTACTGGTGCTCATGAGATATGGCGCCATACTTCACATGATTGCCCATGTGCATCATAAATTAATACTTGAAGTTGCCTGATGTGATGTAGGACAACCTTGATATTTTGGTTTTTCTTTTCCATGATTCTAATTGAAGAAGAGACGAGGTAGGAGACTATACATCACTCCTAGAATTTACTGACATAACACCAAGGGTTAGATTGCATCACACCATATCAAGAATGCTTTAGAGGCCCTGTAGAACTAAATAATTATCTCTCTGATTGATTATAGAAGATTATGTATATATTTACGGATTTCACAGGACCGTCTCTTTCAAGAATGCTTCGCAAGCACTGTATAACTCAAGGTGTAATTATGGACTCCAAAAGATCTTCCATTCCAATTGGGACATAGAGTACATCCATGTGAACTTAACGCAATTGTCAAATAAATGCATCTGAACCATCTAGAAACACCAGATCGTTAACTGAACTAATGGCATTTTCCAAAGAATTCTGAGGACTATACAATCTATGAAGATGACAAAATCACAAGAGTCTCGGCAGAAGACTAGTTCTTTTTAACTCTTCTTATAGGCCTGCCTTTATTTGTCTGCATATTGATATGTATTAGTCCCAACATTTGTCTATCCTACCTTTTCCAGCGAGTGTTTTGAGTTTATTTTGAATTTTTAGAAAAAAATATTTAAGAAGATTTTGAGTAGACATCACTCTTGGACACTATCAGTGTTATGTTGGTTATCCAAATATTATGTATGATATTCTGGAGCTAAAGGAGTTGTTGGTGAGTGCGATGGGAAAATGATATTCAGTTGACTTTCTAAGAAATACTGATCTTGAAGACCAAACAATTATTGATTCCCTGATCTAGTAGATGTAATATTTCACACTTCCGATTCTCCAAAACGACCGTTTACCTTCACATCTTATGTACAAAGCATAGCTCAGTTCGCACTACTGATGCTCAAAAACAACCATTTACATTCTCATGTGCGGAGTGTAACTCAGCATTTTCATTGCCTTTTATATAATTTTCTTTCGTGGAAAACTGGAAAAGGGATGGTTGTTGCTGTTACATATTGCAAGTCTAGATGTCCCAAAAAAATAAGTTACCTTCCATATTATCTCCATAGCTTTTTTGGCCCTTAAGAGAATTAGTTTGTGTTAACCCATGTTCAGAAAAAGTAGATGGTATTTTGAATTTTATATAAATTTTACTCAAGGAAAACTGTAAAAGTAGCATTTAATAGAGAGGATTGACTCTTTGCCCAAGTGATTTCTTTCTTTTCCTTGGTCAAATATTGGGGAAGAGAGAAAATGTGTCCTAAAAATTAGTCAAGTTACTCAAGTAGATATACAATGTCACTTTATTATGGAAGGACATCTTGTTCGATTATAATTTTGTTTCTCCTCAATTCCATCTGATTTTATTATTTTAGTAAATGGTATTTATGGTTCACTTCAAGGTTGGTGTATGATATGTCTTTCTACAGACGCACAAAGCAATTCAACCAACATGACTAAGTACCTTGAAATTCCATTCTAATAATTAATGCTGTAAAAGGATTATTTCAAGTATAATATTAATTATTACGTCCTAGAAATATTCGTTTTTGGTTGTGGAACACAAAGTTATTTTTCTGCAATTTTTTTTTATCAATTAGAGATGGCTTACTTGTTGATATTATTAGAACTTTGAATATAGTAGTTTTCTGAGAAGGCAACCTTTTATGACCTTGTTGATCTGCATTGGGTTCTACACGATAATTCTTATATGAATTGAATGATATTGGTCTGGGCTCTCTTGTGGTGGGTTACATTCTCATGGCTTATTGGGGAAGATAAAACCTAGGAATTATCTACCAAAAGAGTTGCGTCTTTCCATATCAGTTTTTAAATAGTTTTATAAACGACTTATTTACTGGGGAACAGGTTTTTTGTATTGTGAAAACAACTTCTTTCAGTTGGATTTGGTTGATTAGTTAATTTATTCATGTGACTTGCTTGTAACTAATTACTGGTGCCCACTCTCCTTTATTAATTTATTACTTTGTGTTCGCAGCTGCTTACATATGGTAGAAGGATACCATTTGCTGAATTGTTTGCCAGGATAGATTCTGTAGATGCCAGTACAGTTAAACGTGTTGCTAACCGATTTATCTTTGACAGAGTAAGAATAATTTCATTCTAAAGCATGTTTATCGCTACTTATTTTGCATTACACGATCTTGGGAATTAATCTTTTTGCTGACAAAACTTGCTTCTCTTCATAGTACGTCTAAACTTACTCTAGAAAAGTTAACTTTTAAGCAAAGCCAAACATGATCTTCTTATGTGCTTTCGAGCTTAAGCCTTAAACTGAGAATTATGAGCAAACAATCTAATTCTCAATATGTTCATAGCACTTTGTATCACTGCATTCTTAATATATTCTTAGCTCTTTGTATACGCCATGTTGCTTATGCAGGATGTTGCTATTACTGCCATGGGTCCCATCCAAGGCTTACCTGACTACAACTGGTTCAGGCGCAGGACCTACTGGCTTCGTTACTAGTTTTTCTTCAGTTCAAATCACCTTTTTAATTATTTTTTCTTCTTTAGCACTCAAATTGGTGAAAATAATTGAGCTGTTGTTTCAGTGATTTTGGTTATGAACACTGAATGTACCTATTTTTTAACATGATGGCACCCCTGGACATAATGAAGGTGGATACGAGTCGTCGTTATAGTTATCTTTTCTTTCATGTCCAGTTTTTGTGCAAAGATAGTACTCCTTTGTTACATATTGCCGGAAACTAAGGGTACTAGCCAATAAACTGAAGCATTTAGTGCCAGTCAAAGCCTCTTTAAGGGCATTGGCATGTATTGGTTTCTTTTGTCATTTATTATTCTCTTTTGATCGTCTTTTTTTGCTGCCTGAGTATTTTATCATATTATTAAAAAGTACTAGTTTATCATTTAGGATCTGTTTGATTGAAGGGTGGAAAATGGTGGAAAGAAAATGTTTTACAGGGAAAAGATTTTCCTAGAAATTTTTTACTGGGAATTGTAATTGTGTTCGATTGGTATAATTTTTCACTCGAAATTTGCCGGAAACTAAGGGTACTAGCCAATAAACTGAAGCATTTAGTGCCAGTCAAAGCCTCTTTAAGGGCATTGGCATGTATTGGTTTCTTTGTCATTTATTATTCTCTTTTGATAGTCTTTTTTTGCTGCCTGAGTATTTTATCATATTATTAAAACAGTACTAGTTTATCGTTTAGGGTCCGTTTGATTGAAGGGTGGAAAGAAAATATTTTATAGGGAAAATATTTTTCTAGAAATTTTTTTACTGGGGAATTATAATTAAGTGTGTTTGATTGGTATAATTTTTCACTCGAAATTTTTTAAAATTTTGTGTTCATTTGACTTTGTTTTACATGGAAATTGTCCATTAAAGTGATAATTTTTTTTACAATTGGTTATAAAATTTGTTTCCATTGCTAAAAAGTAAAAAAAAAAAATTTCCTAAAAAAATCATTTTTTAAATTAATGTTTAATGTTCGTTTGACTTTGTTTTACATGAAAATTTCCATTAAAGTGATTTTTTTTTATAATTATGAAATTTGTTTTCATTACTGCAAAAGAAAAAAAAAAAGGAACAGCCTTCTGGTGGGAAAAGCTTTTCATCAAATTCGAGGAAAATTGGGGGTGGGAGGAAAATGTTTTCTCTAGAAAATTTTGACAATCAAACAAGTCAAAATCAAGAAAATGAAATTTATTTTCCAAGTTGTAGGGAAAATTTGTCCAATCAAATTGACCTTTAGTATTTTTAGTGCTGTAATTGTAAAAGGTTGCTTCTTTGCTCTCAATGTTAGAGGAATTCTCCTTTTTCCCACTCTCCAAATCAGAGGGAGATTTGAGTAGTTCAGTTAAATTGTCACAATGAAGTATTTTGTACATCATTTTTGGAGCAATGCGTGTATTGAAGAAAAACAAAACGAGTTAGTTACCTACTACAGCAAGATACACAAGATAATCACCAGGAGAATAGCCATTAGTATAAACGTAAATAAACAAATATTTAAGCTTATAAGTATTTGATTATTGCTTTCTCTCAGTCTTATTTCGGTACCAAGCATGATTATCGTAATAAGACAAAAAAAGCTTAGCCAAACAGGTTAACAATGCACCGGTTATGTAAATCCATAGCACATCATGGTTCTCCCTCCGTTTCCTACCAGCCGTCCTTCATCCCATCGTTGCAATTGCAACCCTAAGAGCTTGTTTGGTTTAAATTTTTTGGAGGAAGAATTGATTTTGAATAGTGATATGATGGGAAATGTGTGGTTGAAAAAGAAGAAAAAAGTATTGATGTGATGTAAAATATTATTTTATTGAAGAATGTGTATTTGAA
>CAIGRO010146393.1:0-20112 GCA_903798355.1 Fraxinus baroniana | reverse complement strand
CCGCCCCGTTGCCATCACTATGTTTTAGCCACATTATTTTGGAAAAATATATTTTGAAATAATAGATCGATAGAGAATGTGTGGTTGAAAAGGAAGGAAAAATTATTGATGTGATGGAAAATATTATTTTATTGAAGAATGTGTGGTTGAAAATGAATGAGTAGAAGAATGAGAATGAAAATTTTAAGATGTGTTTGAGCCACATTCTTTTGGAAAAACGTATTCTGGAATAGTGGACTGATAAAGAATGTGTGGTTGAAAAAGAAGGAAAAGTTATTGATATGATGAAAAATATTATTTTATTGAAGAATTTGTGATTGAAAATGAGTAGAAGAATGAGAGTATTAGTGTGGCTTAAACAGGTGCTCAATCTAAAATAATGTATGGCTGAAAAAGAAGAAAAAATTATTGATGTGATAGAAAATATTATTTTATTTAATAATACGTGGTTGAAAATGAGTAGAAGTATAAAAATGAAAATGAAAATTTTAATATATATCAAACAGAACTTAATGTATACCAAGCATGAACTTATTTTGATGCTTCTATTCTTGCAGGCAAAGAAACCAAAACAAAAACATTAGTACCACTTTTCACGTGTCTTTTGACATTCAGGACACAAAATTATTTGTGATGAAAAACAAATTCCAAGAAATCCTAATTTCGTAAAACTTTTCCCGAATGTACCTTTGACATTCATTTTATGTCATTCTATACCATTTTATAAGTGTGTGTTTGGTATACGATATTGAAACACAATAACGTAGTTAATTAAATTTTAATTATTTTTAACATCGTCCAAATTCCAATCCAACTTATGAGAAAATTTTCCTAATGAAGGATTATGCCAAACATTGCACAGTCCTTGTGTGTCCCAAGATTTCTTTTAGTACCAAACAAGAAATACCCATTAATAAAAATTAGACAGAGAAAATAAATAGAAAGCGAAAATAAGTAGATAGAGAAAATAATTGAAAAAAGAGAGGGAGTAAATGGAGAGAGAGAGATCTGTCTCGTGAAGCAGAGTAAGTGCAGGGGAAAGAATGCTCTTTTCTCTTCCATTGTACTCATCTTCTTCCTCCAGACACTCTCTCTCTCTACACTCCATACCTTCTTCTCTGTATAAACATTACTTTCTCTCTGTAACGAACATCCGATTCTCTCTCTACCATTCACATTCATTCTTTCCTTCTACCTTTTAAATCACGGGATCCCCATCAATTCTTTTTCTTTTTTCTTTTTCCATTTCTATCCCTTTTAATGTTTTTCTTCAAAGCTTCAATCGGCCTCTCTCCATTTTTGCTTCACATTGGTTTGATACACTAAGGAAAACTGAAAAAGAAAAAACCCAATCCAGAGAGTGAAAAGTGAAAAAACAGATTTTTTTCGTGTATATATACATAGTACATACAGAAGATTGTATAGAGGAAGAGAGCAAGCGTGGGAGTGTGTGAAAATGTCGCATCAGGGGAAACCTGTGTCGGAGCTAGGGTTACAAACGCTGTCGGATCGGTTAAGGAATACGCTATGTTACGGCGAAGAAGATAACGGTGTCAACATTAATAAGCCAGACTTTCGGGAACTCGATCTAGGATCGCCGGTTTCGCCGCTGCGGACTCGGGCTGGTGGACTCACGACCACCGCCGCCACTACAGCAACCAGCAGTAGTTCCAGTTCATCCGGATCGGTGTCGGGCCGCAGCACTGCAGGGGTTCACTTGAATCCTCCGAGAAAATGCGATTCCAAAAATACCAGTCATTCCGGCGAGCTTTCGAGCTGTTCCGTAGAGAGTTCCCCATCAGCGACACGTAACTTCAAACCGGGTCATAACCGCACCGATTCGGGCGGTAGTCACCAGCTAATTTACGCCGGTAGTGGCTCTGTAAACTCTCCGGGGGGCAATGTGCTTCCCACAGGGAACATTTGCCCTTCCGGCAGGATCTTGAAAATCGGCATGTCCAGTCGGTCAACTAAGACCGACGTTTTGAGGTCCGGAACGGGTAATTATGGCCATGGCAGCATAATGCGGGGTGGTCCTACGTCAAAGCCCTGCGTGATGACGGATAACGGACCCATAAATTACTCAAGAGGACTAATCGTTGGTGGAGAGTCAGTGAAGAGAACAGGAACGTGCAGTAATAATGATCCAGAGGAGTTGAAGAGAATGGGGAATGAGAATTACAGGAAGGGCAATTTTGCAGAGGCTTTAAGCTTTTACAGTAAGGCAATTGCGATATCCCCAGGCAATGCCCCGTACCATTTTAATCGAGCCTCTGCTTTGATGGGGCTGAGGCAATTGGCCGAGGCTGTTCGGGAATGCGAAGAGGCCACTAGGTTGGATCCAGGGTACATGAGGGCGCATCATCGGTTAGGATCTTTACTACTTAGGTGAGCCCTTGAAGAAAGTTCAAATCTTTGCTTGTTAACTATTCAGGCTTTCAGTATAGGTGTGAAATTAATGTTGTTTCTTAGTTGTGTTTTAGAATGTGGTGATTGTGATTCACATCGGTGAAAAGGGTTTTTTTGATTTGTAATACGGGTATTTTTTCGTTAATTTGATTATTTTGTGAATTTTGATAGGTTTAGTGTAGGAGGTTGAATGTGCTATATCTGGTTCATTTTATATTTTTGCTGTTTTGTTTTAACCGTCCCTGTTATGTATCCTCTTTGGATCCCGTTGTGATAGGGTTGTGATAGGGCCGGCATTGTTCTTTTTCTTGGACTAGTGTATGTTTTCCTTCTCTGTTATTGTGACTCCAACTGTGTAGGGTGGAGGACTACACAATTTTTCTCTGGTAATTGGCCACTTTTTCGATTTGAATTAGTAGGATTGGCTGCCACGTTTTAGTTCTTAGTTCTTAACATGGAATGTTATTGTGCATTATTGTTTGAGTCACTTGACGGTTCTAGGTAGTGGTCAATCACGTTCTTAATAAAATTGTTAAGGAAATCTCGAGCTTGTGAAATGGTATCCATCTCCATGTGGTATACATGATTCTTTCCTTTTATGTTTTAGATTACTGGAATTCCCATTTTTTATTGTCCACTTCACAATAAGCAATCTAATTCCTCTTAAGGAATGCAGTTTAGGACAGGTTGAGAATGCAAGGAAGCACCTTTGTTACCCAGGATATCAGCCTGATGCAGTTGAGTTGCAGAAGTTGCAAACAGTGGAGAAGCATCTAAACAAGTGCACCGATGCCCGGAGAGTTGGTGATTGGAGAAATACATTGAGGGAAGTTGATGCTGCCATTGCTTCTGGTGCTGATGCCTCACCACAGGTTTGTCCTTGCTCTACTCAATTGTTGACCTAGAGCTTTTTTGGCTAAGCTTTAAAAAATAAAAAAGTTTTGTAAGTTAATAAGTATTGAAAATTATAAGTTTAGATATTAAGGCAAGAGTAAATTTAAAAATAGGTAATATTTTTACTTGACAAAGGAAAAAAAGCAGCATATCCTAAGTGTTTGGAAACAAAAGTTTGTTTTAGGTAACTTTACGTTTGCGAAGCTTAGCCAAAATGCTTCTACTGATTAGAATGGGTAAGGAAAGGGCTGTTACTGAACTGGTTGAATATGAAATGATAGCTTTGTGCATGTAGAGCAGAAGCTCTCTTGAAGCTCCAGCGACTAGATGATGCTTTTTTAGCAATGTCTAACATTCCTAAATTTGAACCGTCTACCGGGAAGATTTTCGGGATGCTTTTTGAAGCATATATATTCACTGTCAGAGCCCAAATTGAGTTGGCAGGAGGAAGGTTAGTTTAGAAATTTTGCACTACATCAGACAATAGGAAATAAAGATTCAGAGTATGAGATGTATGATGAATACCTGCAGGTTTGAAAATGCACTTACAGCTATTGAGAAAGCGGGAAAGCTTGACCCACGTAATGTTGAAATCTTGGTTATGCTCAATAATGTGAGGTTGGTGGGCCGAGCACGTGCTCGTGGGAACGATCTCTTCAAGTCAGAAAGGTTTACTGAAGCCTGTTCGGCTTATGGGGAAGGGCTTAGGCTTGATCCTTTTAATTCCATTCTTTACTGCAATAGAGCGGCCTGTTGGTTCAAGCTTGGACAGTGGCAACTGTCAGTGGATGACTGCAACCAAGCTCTCTGTATTCAGCCTAATTACATTAAAGCGCTTCTTCGAAGGGCTGCCTCAAATTTCAAGGTGAGATGCCTAAAAGTAGTACATAATTTAAAATTTTCCACCAAGATTTCTATAAAATGTGCAAACTTGATCGTATTTGAAATTCAACTTTAATCTAATTGCACATTGTTGATTACAGCTTGAACGGTGGGATGAAGCTGTAAGAGATTATGAGCGTTTGAGAAAGGAACTCCCCAGTGAAAACGAGGTTGCCGAATCTTTATTTCACGCGCAAGTTGCACTGAAGAAATCACGTGGAGAAGAGGTTCATAATTTGAAATTTGGTGGTGAAGTGGAGTCAGTTTCAGGGCTTGAGCAGTTTCGAGCTGCAATCTCTTCTCCTAGTAAGCATGTTCATTTTTTTGCCTTGTGCTCGTTCTTAGTGTATCAAATTATTCATAGTTGAAAAATGCAGGTGCATCTGTCGTCCATTTTAAAGCGGCATCCAATTTACAATGCAAGCGGATCTCTCCATTCTTGGACACATTATGCACCCAATATCCATCCATAAATTTTCTCAAGGTAATTGATGTGATTCATTATGTTCATTACCATTCATTTTCAATAGTTGTTGTTTTTTCCTTTTAAAATTTAAATAGTTGTGGATTTGTGCTTTGCCCGGTTCCTTTATTAGATCATATTTGGCTAAGCCTGAAAAATGTAAAACTAAAGTAAGTAAAGACTTACCATTAAAAAAATTAAGTTTTTGGACAAAATATTCACCGCCGCCACCCCCCCCCCCCACCCCCCAAAACCAAAAAAAAGTAAGTGGACTGACAGACAGGACGCACTTAGATAAATAATCTTAAATGTCTATTTGTCTTCAATTGTAGGTGGATGTAGAAGAGAGTCCTGGCATTGCACGTGTTGAGAATGTTAACATTGTGCCAACGTTCAAGATATACAGAAAGGGCAGCCGAGTGAAGGAAATGGTTTGTCCAAGTCCAGAGGTGTTGGAGTCTTCGGTACGACATTATAGTATATAGATCTTAGTCATACTATCCTTATCTATCTATCATGTCATGCACAATCCTGAAATCCCAGCTTATTGGAACAACCTTTAGTCCCACCGTATGAGGATTATTAGTTAACTGTGGCATAATCGGAAACTACACAATAATCCCCCAACCATATTTGCCAAATGCCTGTGAAATGCACACATAGAGCATAGTCCCTTTTTGCTATTTCTGCTTATTCTTTTGTTTATAATTGCTGTTCAGTTCCATCCTCTTCCATTATTCAATCTTTTCAGACCTTATTTCCCACCCTTTTCGAGTAGGTTGACCTCTTTCTAGTATATCATCATTTGACAAAAGGTTAATGCGAAATATATACACAATTATTCGAGTGGGCTCTTGGCTAAATTTAGTGGGAGGATAGAGAGAAATCACTTTCTGGTTGGATGGCTTTTAAGATGGGATCTGTACATGTATATATATGATGATATATATACACGACATTGGTGGCCCATTGAAGGGAATGAATTTCTAGTGGTGTACTTGTTGGGTTAGTGATAGAAGAATGAACATGAAATCATTGATATTGATGTTTCTTTGCTCAACATTGAATTAATAAAAATTTCTCAGGTTTTTTCATCATTGTTGAGTACAGTTCCAAAATATTATGTGACTCTGTTCCATGAATGAAATTATACCCATTGGTTAAAAATGGGGAGTGATTTAGTCTCTGTTACTAGGATTCGATTATTCTTTATGCTTGTCGGCAGAACAGGGTTGCCCTGAAAAGGCTTATTCTTTTTCGTTGGCTCTAAACAAATGCTCGAACAAGTTTCATTAAGTACGTATAGGATCTCGAATGCCAGATTGGTACGTTGAATTGGACAGAACTTTATCATGTTCAGTCCAAGTTGTCTAATTCAGTGTACCAAACGTGCCCTACATTTTCATTTGCCGATTTAATAAAAGGATAGAAGATAACACCTCATCCATTTGATAATATATGCAATATTACAATGTCTGGATGTTGATGGCATCCATGATTAATAGGCATGTAACCTGCCATCTTTAATATATTACACATTATGATTGTTATAATGGAGTATTTTAGCATATACTTACAGGTTGGGTGTATACATTACATTTTTTTTAGCTGAAAAATTGAATTAGTTGTTCCAATAATTGCTCAATAATGCAAGTGGAGAGGCCAAGTCAAAAGCCCTTTTCTTAAGGGTTTGTCTGCTTTGTATAATATAAATCACATGTAAGCATTAAAGTTTGCTAACTTCCACACAGTTCCCACCCCACCTCAATAGAGCTATTAAAAGTCGGTCTAAAACAGTTTTGCCTTTGAGATATGTGACTCTGTCATTTGGCCGGCGTGATTGTCTATGAATTTTCTGTGTTCATTCTTTCATCTGTTTCTTTGACTTTAAACATCAGAATCTTTAGCACCATTACACACTTGTGTTCGCTCGTGACAATACGATATGATATTGACCAGTAGTATGCATACCTTCTTGTTTTCATATGTTTTCTCGACCCGACCTTACTAGTACAGTAAAATCTCTATAAAATAATAATGTTGGGATCGAGGAAATCTGTTATTTTAGAGGGGTTCTTCATTTATCGATAGTTGAATAATTATTAATCTAGAGTATTTTATATTTTTATAGATTGTATTATATTTTACCATAATACATGTAGTAAATTTAAAGAGGAAATATTAATATACACGCATTAAAAAAAATTGTCAAATTTAGTATGTGCATTGCAAAAAATTAGGGATGAAGTTGAGATTGATTTGGGTGTAATGTAAAAAGAAAAGACTTTAAATGCATATTTTGAAGAAGAGGCGAATTGAAAACTTATTGTCAATATTTGTGTTAGTATGAGTGCTGTGAATGCAGTTATTATTTTATATATTCGTTGGGCCTTAAAAGGATCTCAAAACAAATTATCATCTTATGTATTTAGCTGGATTATTAATTTAGTACACCGATTCAATTCATGATCGAAGAATTTTATTATTTAAGTGATTATTAATTTATTGAGGTTTTAATGTACTGAAACCCATTTGTTCAAATAAAGAGGGAACTGAAGTTTCTAACTCAAACGATTAGAATACCACCTGCGAATTGAGTTCCGAGCGGTGAAGTCGCAAAATTCATAATCAGTAATTATCTGTGTTGGAAGAATTTCCTTACAAAAATGATAGAGTTCAATCAATTTTCAAATTTAGGCAACAAAGGCGTTCATTTTACTTCTTGATGGGCGTAAACGTAAAGAGACGTGAAGCTTTCTTAGATGAAAGATCTGGAATTTAGTACGTCAAAAGAACTGTTCGAATATGAAGAGCAGGGCTCCATTTGTTAAGAATCTAGGCATATCCTTCCAAGCTGCATAGAAAATCCATCAGGCAAGAGTCAAGAATATAGCTATTCTTTTAACAAAAGACCATAAATGTTGCTTAAACTACCACCACTCAAGCAAAGTCCTCCAACAAGTTGTGACCTATTCCATTCACCAGTATCAGCTAATTAAATGAGGCCCTCCATACATTGTTAAGTGTAAGAATCATAAGCAACATGTAACTCACACTCGTACGCCATATATATAACAAAGCAGTTGAAACATTAATATAGGTTGAATAGATCTCCCTCATTCATTACATTATTTCAAAATGGTCTTGAGGTTCAAGTAAAGTGAGCATATGGAAGAGCAAACATGCACGAACCCACATAAGAAAAAAGGTGTGGCGGCCACGGGCCAGTCAACTGGAACCCAAATGGCAAACTGAGATAAATACCGCGGAAATGTGTGGAAGGCATAAACAAACACAAGTAACCCACATGGAAAAAGTTCGGTAGTCAGTAAACTGAAAACCATCGTGCAAAATGATTTTCCATCAACATATATATATACGGTATACCTTGAGACTGCATATAAATTTCTATTATGTCAAATGCAAGTGAACATGTTAATTAGTTGCTAGAATTTTTATGGCAAGCAGATTAGAAAAAAGATAGTTTCCATATTGCCAAGTTTTCATTGTAGAACTCTATGAACTTCCTGCAGTGGGGCAGGAGGAAGAACCATGCTACTAAATAAATGGAAAAAAAACACCATCATAGAATTTCACCAACTGTTTTTAAGGAATTAAATTGCATCATCCACCATGCCACCATAGCGGAGTCTCTTTAAAATACCTTGGGAGCAGCCATTGGGTACTCTTCAGGCAAAAACAATTCCAGCTTGAAAACACCTCCTACAAAGTAAGGTCATTACTTCGCAGTAAAACAACATCGAAATTAGTTAATCGCGTGTTGATAAAAAGCAATCAAAATTCAAAGGGCCTACTTGTGGATGCACATTTGGGAGAAGAGATAGGGCTCAATTCCAGCACCAAGACACAGCACAGCATTAATGCAGTTAAAATGGCCGAAAAATAAATTGCCTCAGGCGATTCAAGAAAATGCGTCAAAACAAAGTTTTTGTTCCCACAAGTATTCACTTCAACCTCGAGAAAGTGATGCAAAATTTCAACCTCGAGGAATAGTATGAGGAGGATATTTCAGTGAATGACGTTAAAAAGGAACAGCATTTTAGGATGTCCAAATCAGTGTCGGGATAGAAGCAGATCGGCATATGCTTGTCTAGGAAAGAGAGGCATTTTAGTAAGTTCAATTCAACAGAAAATTTTATGAATAAAACATGAGAAAAATCAAAACAAATACATCACCACACTTAAGAGAACAGACCTTGAAGAGCATAAAAATAAGAAAATGATTCTTATAAACATGTATATCTGTTCACCCCAAAAAATGGTCCAACAGCGATAGGTAGTTTTTTTTAAGTTTGTCTTGTGGCGGCTCTTTTATAAGGTTTATCTAAGATCGGGTCGATTGTGGCGACCTTTCCTTAATATAAAGAGAGTTTGTAGCTTGAATGTCTAAATTTTCATTAACCTTCAACAATGATTTACACACCTTTATATAGTAGAATACAATCAATGAGGAGCGTAGGATGAAGTGGCATGTGCCTTACCATAACCTAATCTAAACGTCTTGCATCAGTCATCTATCAGTCATACCATAAATGCTTGGATCTTCATATCTTTACTTTAGGCCTGAGATGTGACATTATAGGTAGGCAGAAGGCGGCGCGGAGGCGAGCAGTCAAATCACGCTTTCTAATCATGCTCTTTTCAGACGGATGGGTTCGGATATGTGGTGCTTCTTTACCCTGGTGGTTTTGGGTTGGGAGCCGTCCTGGCGTGCAACATCGGTTCGTCCGGACTTGCACCGTATAAGGATCTCTTTCCCTGCCGCGTGGTACGATTTTTCATGAGTAACATATATTATGGAAACATATAATGCCAGCGCAAGTGACCTTCATAAGGAGACTGTGTTGGACCAAGAATCATTACGTTGAAATACCGCATATTCTCTTCGGATGGAGATGCACTTATTCCTGGAGTTGCATCCACAGACCAAAAGAACATTTAGAAGCCTCAAACTCTAATTCCATATCTCAAGAGGATGAAAAGAAGAAAAACATTCAAAGGTTTTGGCTGTTAAACATCAATAAGAATTATCGCTAACAAGTACAAATATGCTAAGACGTAACTAGCTAATGAAGATTGAACCCTTTTCCACGGTTAAACATTTCCCATATTTCTTAACTCGGAAATTGCTTCTACTTACAAATAACATAGAAATCTTGACATAAGCACAAAGAAAAAGCAAAAGAAATTACGCTAAACAAAAACCCATAAAAAGCAAAAGAAATTACGGCATTAAAAAAAATGTCAAATTAAATCATAAACAAAACAATAGAACCCCAAATTTTCAACAAGTTAACAATTCAATGTAATAAAATTGGGGATCGAAGGAGCGAAATCAAGGTTTATACCTCGATGATTCTTCGCGGTAAATTTATGAATTTGCACAGGTTTTCCTTCAACCAAGCTTTTGTTAGAAATGTTTGTATTGCATGGTTTGTCGTACAACCAAAATTCTCAAGTCGATGACACAACGCAATTGTAATATAACTATCAAATCTCGACTTTTAACTATGCAAGAATATGTAGGTTGAGCACTACTCGAAAATAATTTATCTAAACATGATAATTCTAAATAATCACGAATGTGAGAAACTAAAACGATTATATGCCACCTTAAAATACGATTCATGCTGGATGTACATAATTTTTTCTACATNATGCAAGAATATGTAGGTTGAGCACTACTCGAAAATAATTTATCTAAACATGATAATTCTAAATAATCACGAATGTGAGAAACTAAAACGATTATATGCCACCTTAAAATACGATTCATGCTGGATGTACATAATTTTTTCTACATGGAGTTGGATCCACTCATAAGTGGACACCCGTGTGTATCAATTTTTATGTACGAATAATTCATTTTATATATACTAGCTAATGTGGAATAAACGTGAGCGCAAATTAATCAAAACTCTACCAAAAATTCTACTAGTGAAACAATTATTAAAGTAGCTTCGGCCAGTGTAACATCAATATTTTGTCGGGCGATTAGTCCATGTTGGAAAAATAAAAACAAAGTTTCAAATCGATTAGATATGCGATAGATAGTGGGTTTTCAAGAGGATTTGGTTATTCCAACTAATGAACTAACATTTGGAATGTAAAACAAAAGAAAAATGACTGATTTGGACCATAAAAAAAATAATTATTGTTAAATTAGTTTGTGAAACTAAATGTGTGTCTATTTTTGCTAAAAAGCAGTATTTTATTCCAGCCGTTGAAAAGCAGAATTTCAGTCGTTGGATCGTGTTCAAGTCGCAATGTTTGACCGTGTGTGAGTGATGTAGGGCCCTCCTGCCATAGCTAACGGTCAAAAAATTACAAAAATGGAGAAGCAAAATCAATACCAGACAGGTATTAAGGCCCCGTTCAGTAGGGATTAAAATCCAATTAAAATTAAAAATACAACCGTTATTGGGTTCCAATCGTCTAATAAAAGTCAACAATAACGACTAGTTTTTCAATTTTAATCTCTACTGAACGGGCCCTAAGTATACTTATCCACGTTCATATATAATTTAATATTAATTATTGGAAGAGAAGAGAAGAAAGATATTGCAACTCCACCATACTATTGCACAACAAACTGGTCATATTACAATATTAGGTTGGGGTGGGATAGACACAATGCAGGAGAAGCCATAACTTATTCATAATATGATGCTCTTCCTATTCAATGGCAAAAGCTTTAATATTCTTAAATTCAAAGATCCAAATCCTTTGGGGCGAGACCCAATTCATCAAGAACTTCTTTGCAGCCCGAGACCGAGTCTTTGGTCATGAACCCTAGTGCGTTTGCATAACGTATTGGGTTGTGCATTCCACTGTTTTCAGTGCATACGATTCTTGATGTCTCTAGGCCGGCCATTGGCACATTGCACTCAGCTTCGGGACTCTCAGTTAGTCTCACCTCGCAGATGCTGTCCCCATGATCTCCTTTTACGTTCAACTTGTAGTGTCCATTGCTATCTGTTACACCCTCGATCGAGTATGTCACATTCCTAGTTATTGGGTCACTGCATTCCAACTTCAAAGTCGCACCTAATTAAAATATACGTAGATGTGAGGTAGATGTTTATTTTGTGCTAAATAGCATAGATAGTTGACCTAGAATAATTACCCGCAATTTTGTGGCTGAGTTTGGTCTCGAACAGGACGCGGCATGGATCACAGTACACATCGCCTTCGACATTGAATACGTCTGGTGCATGGCAGTGAGCAACGGTGGCAAAGGCTAAGATGCATAAAGCAGAGACGAGAGAAACAGCCTTTGCCATTTTTATTTTGTTTTTTTCTCCTCTTGCTGTGTGTGAAAAAATGGAATGCATTGTGGATTTTTATAGAGGGAGGGATTAGAGAGAGAAAGGGCAGAGCAAATATTTCTTAAATGGTTTATGGACTCTCCCTAATTTTAGAGAGATGGACTCGGTTCTTTATTTACCTTCACTCACGGGTGGAAATCATTTTGAGCCAAGCAAAATCGAGTGGGGATTTTTTTTTTTTTATTATTATTTTTTTTTCTATGAAGATTTCTTGTAGAAAAGAAAAAAATAATCCATACTAATAAAATTTAGCATGCATTCTTAATATTTTGTTTTTAAGTGGCAAAACTTCTCCAACTTAAAATGAATAAGAAATTGATCTTTTGCTACAAAATAACATCTAAAATTCAATTGACTGATTTTAATTTTTATTTATTGAACAAATTTTTTTAATTTTAATTTGTTCACGTAATGTCAGAAGAGTCGAGTGAAGTATTTTCTAATATCTTGTTGACTTACTAAAATTAATTTTTATTGATTTGATTTTAGAGTTTTATAAATCTTATACAAAAAATCCCTTTAAAGATATATTTAATGAAAAATAAATAATTAGAAATATGTGTACTTTAGGTTATATAATTTAGCATAATAGGATGTTATTTGTTATGTTAGTTGATGATATTTTTATCAATTAAGATATATTTTTAATGACATATTTGTAAATATTTCATAAAAAAAAATGTGTTTTTTGTAACTCAAAAACAAAATGTAAATTTATAAAATATAATCACGATATGGTGCTAAACTTATCACAACTTGACCGCTTATTGATGGGCTTCTATGTTTGGCTCATGTTTATAAATAATCAAGTCACTTTAAACACACATTTCTAGAGACAAGCTTAAGAATTGTTCTCTTTGTATTTTGAATTTTAAATCCATTTTTTAGTTTTGTGTTTTGAATATCCATTTTGAGATTGTTGAAAAGATGTTCTTTTTGACATTTTAAAAAATTGACCAAAACACGTTTTGAAAATTTTCGCTTAATTATAAGTGAAAACACTCAAAACGACAAATTCGTCGTTTTGGATTTTCTTTGTAACCTTTTAACTTGTTTTCAAAAACACGTTTTCAAAAATAGGAAAGAGAACGCGTTTTCACTGTTTTGGAAAATCAAAAACAGAAAACGACTTGAAAATGATAAAGAGAACAGACCCTTAATGTTTCCAACTGAAGTTCGCACAACTTTGATGTCATCAACAATATGACAACGTTGGAGAGTAAACCACCAAGTCTCGAGTTAAAGTGTCGCATAGTATCACATTTAATTGATTATAGCAAGCAAATTTCACATTTTAAGTAACCAACATAAAGGTAAAGAAAATTGAAAACTATGATTTACCAGTGTCAAAGGAACACAGAGGACAGATAATTCAGTGACGCTCAATTAGCGGTCAAAGCACGAGTTCAAAATCCAGTTCACAGATGATCAACCTCAATAAAAGTTAGAATTCTTTGCCTCGTAGAGATAGAACCTTGCCAGCCGTGAAGTTCTTTTCCCAAAACAGTAGAAGATTATGTCTCTGATTTCGGTATTCTCTTAAGTAGTTTGTACAAGCCAAACACATTTTTCTGCTGCCATAGATATGGGATGAAGAATGACCGGTACTTGGAAGGTGACAATTCACGATCTAGATATGATAATGCTGCAACCACCTATAGCAGAATACATTGAATGAATACACGCACCTCGATAGATATATACACACCACGCACACATACAGAGGGAGGGAATCTTTACCTCCCACGTGTTCAAGTCACTCCCTCGAGGAAGGTAAGGTCTTTGGAGGTGCAACTCTACGAGGAAGGTGCATTTTTCAAGATCTTGGAGCTGCAATGTTATTGGCACAAAAGAGAGGAGGAAAAAAATTTCCAAGTCATTGCTACAAGTAAAACAAAGAACGAAATTGATTCACTTGAAGTTAAAATATAATGAAGAGAAACTAGTGAGAAAGTGAGCAGAAATTAATTACATATTGTTGATCTGATGCCTTGTTCTTGTTGTTGAAATAGGATGGTGCTGCAGATGTTCCACCCAATGTAGAGTTAAAGGGAAGAGGGAGAAGACCTCTGAACCCATCATCTATCCACTGAACCTCACTCACATAGTCGGGGACGAAAAAAGATGATGGAAAACGGTGCCACTCACTTCCAATGCAAACGGTCGAACCTACATTACATGTAACCAAATAGTAATAAGAAATGCGATTGAACTAATAGGATGAGAAAACCATGAGTGTAATGATTCACAGACACTCTGAGGAAGTGCATATTCCACATCCAATGTGACAATCCTCAGACAAAACACCAGCAAGCAAAACGTGTTTGAAAATCAGGAAAACAAGCATGTTCTCAAAACAACCAAATTCGGTCATTATCATTATCTTATTAGCACAATTTTGAAAGTTTGCTGCTAATGGCAATAGAATTGTTAACAGTTCAGTCATTATCATTCTCTAATTAGCATAATTTGGCAAATTTCCAGCTAATTGCATTACTTGTTAACATTGTAAAAAAGAGATGGTTGCTCATAAAACAGGGTTATATTAATATTCAGCTCAAGTAAAAAAATGAAGAAAACGAGTAACATAGGCAAAGATTTTAATACTTTCTTATTCATATGATATCCAAAAAAGTTAAGTCCTTGTTTGTTAGTCAAAATATAATATGCCCAAGGCATGGAAAATTCTGAAATATTAGTACTGTTGGCATGTAGACAAAAGTCCTTCAAGACAGGTCAATGAAGTGCAACACTGATTCTTACCTGTCCCTGCATCATCGTGGTGCTCCAAATGCTTGTATATTTCTAAAGGAGCAGAATAACCATTAATCAATGAAAACGTCCTGGCATGGGAAGCGCACAGAATGAGTCCAAGTACCAGAGGTCTCAAACCTTTTGCTATCTGTACATCCAAATCAAAAGTAAGTTCTTAAGTGGCAGTGATCATCAACCAACACAACTTTGCTACAGGAATTAGGAATTTTACCACAACAAGCAGAGAATTATCGTTGGGATTATATTTATCACGAAACAAATCTGGAAAGCTCTCAATGACAGCTGAAGCAGCAACACAAATAAGTGGATATATTGGATAGAGGAATCTGCAAAAGGACAGGAAAATAACAAGAATCATCACTTAATTTTTCGTTCATATCCATTTTACAATCTCGAGTAAAGTAAGATCATACAAAAACCATTGATTTCTAAAACGAAGACAACTTGATATGTGGGAAAGACTAATCATGAGCTGGCAGGTGCAAACTAGAATTGCAAATGCAAAAGCACTCCGATATTATTTTTAGAGTGGACTCCAAGCAGTTCCATAGCAGGAACTGGCACACAAATATTAAGTGCTACTGCCGCTGTGCTGCATCAAATGTTTGTACAGAGAATAGAGAACTTCACAAAGTACATTGGAAAACCCCATCTGAACTCTCGTGTAAAAACAAAATGGTATAGCATGTTAATCTATCTGTGATTCTGTTCCCACATATTCTAGCAACAGGGAAAGATCCAATTCCACTCGCTTTCTCCATCTTTTACACTAACTGGCATACAGATATCTCTATGAACACCCAAAATCTACCAGAGGAAGTTATCCAAGATGGAGAAAGGCAAGGCGAAAAAGATAGTAGAGGATGACCTGACTAACTCTGTTAGGTAATCAATCAACTTAAACCAGTACAATTCACACGAGCACTCACATCAGTCTACGCTAACTAATCAGGAAGAGGCAGGGATAACATATACCAAATGCATTGCCTTTCTGGACCTCATAAATCTACGGGATAAAATTATTAAGATATCCTAGTTCTAGGATTTCCTGAATTCCTAAACCTATAATCTGATATTTTTGCAGAAACAGATCTGAAAATTAAGCGGACCAACTTTGCAAAGCTTACTGCAGTAAATCAAGAAACACAATTATTTAGCATGTGGGAAGCATGTTACATGGATGCGCAGAGATTATTTGGGCACAAACAGTAGAGCAACATGAATGTGGCTACCTCCCATCAGATAATTGCAAAATCAAGAAAATTTCACGTCTGATGAATAGTTTACAAACACAAATGTAAAAGCATAGAATCTATACCAACCCTACGTAATCAGATGAGCTTTTTATTCTCTGATATGTGAACTAACTCTCCTCATTTATTCATTAATAAAGCAAAAATAGCTTTTCAGTAAAGTTTGGGCAAGGGACATCTTTCTTAATGTTCACATCTTTCCTAATATTCACTTGTATATTCATATATACAAGTATCTTTAGAGTGAAAGAAATGACTTGAGATGAAAACAGTTTGGCATTCTACATGTTTAACTAACATTATAGAAATAATATGAACTAGTGATCAAAAGTAAAGACGTTAATGGTCATTGTAATCCCTTGAGACAAAAAAATAATGGTAATGATACATATTTAACTAACACTCTAGGAATAGTACAAACCAGTGATCAACAATTAAGATGTTATAGTTAATAAAAACAAACAAATATAGAGAGAAAAAAATATTGAACAGATTTTTCTATTCTAGAGTGGGGTGGGGTGGACAGATAATTTTGATCTAACCTTTCTTCCTTGTGCGGCTGCAAAGACATAAAAGCTAGCCATATATAGATAGGCGAGATGATAACCAACAACTCTGGAGCATACTTCTTCTTTGCAATTGGAAAAATGGCAATGAAAAGCAGAGCAAGAATGAAACAGAAGTTGAAGTTATTGAAGCCATTTCTCAGGTAAAACAACGGCCCTTCAGTGCCATACAAATGACTCTCACCACCGCCTACGACATTATACATCAACAAATTGAGAACAGATGATGTCCACTTTCCGTAGTAGAAGTAGTCAACATAAACTGAAACTGCCTGAAAGAAAAAAATAAATAAATTGAAGCATCTATCATATGATATGCATATCATAGGAAGAACTGAAGAAAATTGCAAAAATACAGGATAAGATTCATTAATCTTATAGGATTGCCTACTATAATTAAACAAAAAGTTTATAAAGAAATTTGATTTATAATCAATTTCGCTTACCATAAGAGCAAGAGAAGTGACAACGCCAGATATAAATGCATATTTAAACCTTCTAAATAGAGAGTAAAATGTAACCGGAAGGAATGCCAAGATTGAGAATGGCCACCCAAGAATGACTCCAGTGGCTGAAATAGCAACTGCAGCGGCAGGTTTCCCAAAAAGAAATAACGCTGAAGAGAAAGACATGGCATACATAGAGAATGAACTTGGCAAGAAACCTGCAGTTGAAGTCCATACATAATATGTTTAAGTTAATAAAAGGGAGGAAAATGTAAACTTATTTATAAAAATAAGAAAGAACAACTGAGGACAACCAATTGGTCCTCGTGGTCGCATAAAAATGCATTAGCAATGAATTATAAAGAAGAAGAAGAGCACAGATTAGGAAACAATTAATTAAAAAGACATACTTACTAGTGCTAGCGAAGAAACAGCCGCTTGCCAAGCATAGCATTGCAAGTGTATATGAAGCAAGACGTTTTCCATACTTCCTGGATAGGGCTACAACTAGGGCAGCATCTGCCAAGACAGAGAGAAATCCAAGAAAAATTCGCACTGCATAGAAGACTTTCACCTGAAATATGTAGACTTGTTGAGCACACGGAATCAAGAAATGAAAAGAGAAAAAGGAGGTAGACGGGGCCACCGGGGTGGGGGCATCGGCAAAAAGTAGTTCAGGGTCAGGCAGAAATATCTCACTTTTTCTTCATAAAACCACCAGGAAGCAGGCCCTCCAGCCAATTTATGGAGAAGAATATACAAATATGATCGTAATGCAAACTGCGAGCTGCAGGAGACCAAGCATTTGATGAGAAAATATTATTAAAAAATTGGCGATGCTTGCAAACGTTGAGCTGTTTTTATATGCATACATGCATAGACTACATTCTGGAATATGAAGAAGATTTGAACAAATTATTTACTGAATTGACACTAACGCAACTCCTTCCTGAGGCAATCATCATGACAAGGTGACATGTTTTCAGCAGCGCCTCAAGGCAAGGATCAGACGGTTCATTAGGAGTCTCAAAACTTACACTCGCATTGTCTTTTGTCAAGGTTTGCGCCTTGACTTACTGAGTACATGCCTCAAAGCATAAGCATAAGCATTAGAGCGTTGAGGAGCAACCTACTTTCTCTTGTATCCTGGAACATTTTAATGGCATTGGATTTCTGGACTGCTTTTTCTCACCTTTTTTCTTGAGTTGTTTTAGACACAACTCATCCCAAAAAAGGAAAAGAATTACAAGTTAAAGAAGAGAATGAGTGAAATCACTAATGTGAAGTTTCACCTTCACGAAGGCATATGACCAATGACAAGAGACGTGTAACTTCAAAGTAAATAAAACTCTTTAGTCATCGACTCAGCTGTTTCGTTTATTTGACTTTTAGTTCTACTTTTGGACAGATGGTCTTGCTATGTAATTACTGCTTTGATAATTAATTATGCGCTAATTTATCTAGTTTATGTAATAGACTTTCTAATTTTACTGGAAATGTTATTAATGGATAATTTTAGATGCTTATGGTTTATTATTATTAGTGTAATTATGCATTTTATAAAATTTTGAATTATTTTATGATTGGAGGCTGCCTCCATTCTTTCGTCTCACTCCACGGAGACAAAATGCCTCATACAAAGGGAAGATTAGCTATCTAAAGGCCATTACTTGTGACAATTGTAACAATTACATTGTAATATCCAAATAACCATTGGTAATTTGAATAGTATGACAGCACTTTGACTATTTAAAACTTAACCTAAAAAGATGCAAAAATTAATCTGTCTGTGCGAAGTTCTAATTTCTAGGCAATATAGTAGCTAATAACAATTTTATGAAGCTTTCTTCACTCTCACAATGTTTTGTACACCGTTCTAATTTGTATTTCAAACAAAATCCACCACCTGAAGATCGTAAGCTTTACCCTATACTCAGAATTTAAACTACAACCTATACTGTGCGTCTTTCATATACATTTCACCATACAATTTAGCCACAGCTATAGACAGCTCCAAACAATAAACTATAACTAATTAAGTGAAATAAAAACATACAAGTAGATACACACCTGTATTCCCAGGTCTGGAAGCCGGACTTGTAAAGTAGGAAATGGAGGGGCTCCCAGTAATTGAAAACCTCATCGCAGTCGTGTATGATGTTCGATGTGGCGCTCATGTACCTCAACATCCCCAGTGCCACCAGTGGCAGGAACCATCCTAATCCCTTCTCCTCGCCATCGCCGCCGGATTTTTCTGGCTTATCCAGCTTCGTGTACGGCGTGGACGATGTCGTGTTCATATCCGTCGGCAACGGACGCCGCTGCCTCGTCGTTAGCGCCATTCCCTTTTCTTCTCTCTCTAAAAATTTCTTTCCTTTTCTTCTCTCTCTGTAGATTGTATTTGGAGTGGAGAATTTGATGGTTTTGCCTTTCGATTTTGCAAATTATTCGTTACTTGTATCTGGGGAAATCAGTGTAGATTGAGAGATTTTAAAAGTAAAATTGGACGGGTTGATCTCAACTCCACTAGTCTAAGAACACTGAACAATTTATAGAAATGGAAAATTACAGTGTTGGTCCCCAATCTATGTTTAACATACACTCACAAAGGCAGTGATGTTGAACAATCTGTTTTATTAGGAAGCCAATCCAATAGAGATTGAGAAACAAGTGTAATTGTCTTCAGGGGCTTATCCTATTACGATTTATATTTAGCCCTTGTTCAGTTCGGTGGATGGTCTTTAAGCTAACATCTACATGGGTCGATTGCCGAACTCACGACATCGATGGAAACCTCCATTCCAGTCCGTGAAAGGTCAACAACCCATGTGATCGAGCCTACATCATAATTTGAGACACCTAGAGGGTGTTTGATGCAGATTAAAATCAAATTTTAAGTAGATTGTTATAGAAGTTTTTGAAATGTGTGGTTGAAAAGATATGAGACCATAAAAGATGTGGTTAATATTGATTATTTGACTTTGACTTAAACTAAAATCAGATTTTAATCTGGCTCAAACATGTCCCTACATTGTTCTGTAAACTAACCGTGCATGATAGCAGATAAAAGGATAA
>CAIGRO010146363.1:0-13850 GCA_903798355.1 Fraxinus baroniana | reverse complement strand
GAGGGTGTCAAAACCCTTCTTGGCAACATAACATGAATGCTTGCAAAACACCATTTTAACAAAAATCGAGAAGAAAAATAGTAACAGATACGGCCATTTAAGAAATAGTAACAGATACGGCCATTTAAGAGGGTTTTTTTATATCTTTTACTCTTTAGGTATTGGAAAATAGTAACAGATACGGCCATTTAAGAAAAAGTCTCAAATCAAAATTCACTCGCATTCGAGCGTATAAATCACTATTGTATAAGCCCCCGTTTGGCCACATTAGGGTGTGTTTGTGCCATATTATTATGAAAAAATGTATTCTAAATAGTAGATTGACAGAAAATATATGGTTGAAAAATAAGGAAAAGTTATTGTTGTGATGAAAAATATTATTTTATTGAAGAATGTTTAGTTGAAAATGAATAAAAGAATGAGAATTAAAAAAATGTATACCAAACAGGAGCTAAAATTATAATACATTTTTCTTTTTTTTTTAACCACATATTTTTCAATAAAATAATATTTCATGTAAATCAAAAACTTTTTCCTTTTTTGTCAATCACCCGTTCTCCCAAAAAACAATATTCCATATATTTTAATACCAAATAATGGAGGCCAAACAGGGGCCAAGAGGCATCGAAAATAGGAAAACGATCAATTTTTTCTAAAATGAATAGAAGAATGATAATAAAAACTTTAATATGACTCAAACGGGGACATAATTTTAAATTAATTGTATCTAATTGTTTGACTGACTCGAACGTTGTATTGTCTCTTTAAACAGGGATGAACAAGGAGGAATTAACTATAACTAATTAATTTATCTTGGTAGATTAAAATGATCGAATCATCATCAAATCATATAAATGTATAAAAAATATCTTATTCAGATTGCATCTTTATTGTCTAGGCTTCGACTGATGCTACAACTTCGAAATTCTAACTCCTTAAAACTTAAAAGTATGTTATGGATCTTAAAAGTACATTTAGCAAAGCATCTTGGTGAATGTTTTCTAGTGAAAGCACTCAAATTCGTCTCATAAAAGTTCTAAATACTAATGTACACACAAAAGGTTACCAATTATTTAACAAATCTGAGAAAAATAAATTAACTCACAACATTTACTTGGGCAAATGTATGTATTTCCCTCCCTAGATAAAAATTACGACTCAAAACCAAGTGATACAGAAGCAGTAAATAATCGCATACAGAGTACTACTCAAGGTCCTTTTCCAACTCGTTGCTTCTTTTCTTCTAGCACGGTAGCCTCTTTCAACATATCAGCTGCATCCTTGTGCATGTCGAGCTTGGCAAGGGCTACCGCCTGCATGTAAAATGCCGTGGACCAGTCTGGATAGACACATTGCGCTTGCATTGCATCTCGGAGGGCAGCATCTGGTTGATCGCACATGAGATAACAGAGGCTTCTTCGTGCATGAACCGTTGGAGAAATCATAGTGCCCACGTCTATGAACTGCACATAACATCACAATTATTTATATCCATATTCTAAGCAATAACTATCTGTCCTAAACAGATATGTAGGAACAATATAATAGGATTAGTAAACTAAGCCAGTAAACTAAGTCCATGTTTATAATTGGTCAAACCAATTTTTATCCATACATTTCGTTACACCCATAAGAACTACTCACTTATCCACCACTCCTTTTTATCTATTTATAATTTAAAACCGTTTAGAAATACTTCTCAAACAAGCTTTTAAAGCCACCTCATTATCCACTATTGATTCAAACTTCATGTCTTGAGAAATATTTACCATCAAGAAGAACAGATTTGAGAGATGGATATGCAATTAAGCCAAGTCAGATAATTGAAGTATATGTGTATTTAGCAGGGAACATATTGCATCACATTCTTTTGTCATTGTTATTAGAGAAGCATTGATAGTGAACTCTTGATATGGAGATCTCAGTTCATTCTTTTTCCTGAATACATAAAATCACTCTTACAATACAAGAGCCATCTTAGCATAGCCTCCGGTTGTTTTGTTTTTAATTGAGAATTGCTTCTTGTTTTACAAAAAATGCTTCTAAGAAAATTTAGCGTTTAAAAAGATTTTAACTTGATGGGTGAAAGAGGATGTGGAGAAGGGACATAATTAATCAAATGATTTTCTAGTAGAAGAAAAAACATTATTTTATGAGGAAGAGTTGCAAATGCACTTTGATTAAAGTATTCGAGCAATACATTTTGCAAGTACCTGAGAATAGCAATCAATAGCACTTTTGAAATCTTTGTCACGGAATGCCAAGTCTCCGCGTTTCCTTGCGTCCAACATATCTCTCATTTGTTGAGTCCACTCTTGGAAAGATAACTAAAGTAATTGACATCAACATTTGATAAGTGTATTTTGAATTAGTATAGAGGCATTTACATAGAGCATCTTAGCTAGAATAAATTACCTCATTGGTTCCCTCATCGTCTTTGTAGTGTGTCATCACCAAAATTTGATGGATGGCTGTGAGATCCATACGTGAACAGGCATCACCCATTGGAGAGCGAGGGTGTTGTGGGGTTGGTGGCGTTTCTTCCTGCTTTGGAATTCCCAGCATCACATGAGAGGGAACCTGCAATCAGTATTTTGATTGTTAACTTAATAGCAAATAGTTTGTGGATATTTAATATGAAATGCAATCAACATATTCCCAATGTGCACTTAATCACGTAACTCTTTTTTCATCTAATCACATGGCTTTTGATAAAAACCAATATTGCATGCAAGTACCACTCCCCTCGGTCCCCCCTCCCTCAGGGTGGCGAAAAGAGAAAATATATTATCCATTATTAGCCTGCACTGACAAAGAAAAACATCCAAGGAACAAAAAAGACACACTGAATCCATTGAAAGAGAATAAAGAAAAATGGGACTTACATCAGGTTTATTTTGCAGTGGTGCAAGGGTAGAAACAAAATCTTGTGTTTTCGGCCGCTCCCTTGGCTCATATTGCAAACACTGTGAAGCAAGACCAAAAACTACAGTTGCCTCTTCAGTTGAGAAGTTCCCCTCCAAATGGGAATCCATCAGAAGAAGAATATTTTTACCTCGTATCATATCCAGTGCCTGACAGACACAATATTGAAAACAGGGGCATGAAATCTAATAGGAATCAGATTAAAAAAATCATTCTAATACAAGACAACAAAGCAGTGCTGCTCGTGTATCAAAATAAGTGAATATTAAACTTAAATGAATTTCATTGTCTAATAAACTAGGAACAACAATTTAAAAGCACAGGCAACCTTCAATATTGTATTCTCATATTTTGGGAGTTCAGTTGACACAGCAAGTCAAAACAAAATTAGAAGGGGAATTTCTAGCAGTAGAATACTCTGAAGGACCATCAAATATCATTATAAGGATAAAATACCGTGAAAGTGGTTTCCCTAGAGGGTGAGGGGATTGTAACTTCATCTAGTTAGTATAACAAGATTTCATGAAGCAGTTATGAACTATGCCATCCCAAAACATCAATACTAGTTTATTAGTACACGTCACCACTTTTAAACCAGTTGCATAAGTAGCATGTCTATTGTGTGACAAGAACTTCCTAAAAACACATCCCTTACTTTAAGAACTCATATTGGAGATTACCACCCTACAAACTTCAGAAGCTAAATTAATGACAGGCACAATATAACAAGTGACAGTTAAAAATAGGAACCATATCAACACAAAATCTGACTTGGATGAGCAGCAGTACAAGAATCCACAGTGCAATAATCATACAAGCATGAGATAACAAGTCATTTAAGCAAATAAATGATCAAGTGTGTCAATACGCACATGACTTGGAGGGATGTGCTTTCCACTAAGAAGATCCAAAAGAACAGTCCCAAAGCTGAAAGCAACACTTTCTGGGGTGACCCTTCCTACAAGAGATTGTAAAGATATACTAATTCTCGTAAGAAAATTCTAGAAAGATAACAAAATTGGAAAGGAAAAAAGGGGAGTCATGCAATCTACAGTAGTTCCCATGCAAAATTATCTACTTGAGAAAATAGTTTTAATCCAAAAACTTCTGCAGCAGTCTCTCAGAAGAATTGGCAGCTGTGAACTTTGGGAGAAGCCGTGGGTGATTGGAGGCAAGTTAATGTTATCAGGCTCCCATACCCTAATTTTCTTTAGATATGCCTGATTTCAACAATTTTATGTAGGAAAAGGAGCTGATTGACTTGCCTATGGCGGGATGTTGTTTTACATAGTTGAGGCAGGATAGGTCCCATTCAGGAGAATCTTTAACGAGGGAATAAGAGATCAGGAATGTAATTCCTTGTTTAAGGGTTTTGCGCTTAGAAAGTGCATGATGGAAACAAGGATCCTGGTCAGAATGGAAACAGTTTGCATACATGTGACAAGTGGTGAAAAGAGGACGTTATGGAAACAATGCATTTTTTAAGTGCACGAAAGATATAAGAAAAGCATTACTTCTGTTTTTGTCAGCTCTAAGAATAATGGTGATGTGGATATTGAGGATTCCAGGCCTATTAGTCTTTTGGGATCCGTGGACAAGATGATCCCAAAGTGCTTGCTCCGAGACTTTATTACAGCTGTGCACGAATCAAAATGCTATAGAGGGTAAGAGGAAGATCCTTCATGCAGTACTTGTGGCCAAGGAAGAGATGGATGCCAGGTTGCGAAGTGTGAGAAGTGGCATGCATTGAAAAGCTGATATTGAGAAAACCTAAGAACGTGCAAATTGGGATTTCCTGCTTATTGTAGTCAGGAAAATGGGTTTCTAAACAAAGGGACTCACATGGATTAAGTTTTGCATATTCGCGATAAGAGAATTAAACTCCTGTGGACTTTAATAGCTCTAGAGGCTTAAGGCAGATTGCTTCTTTATTCGCATTGCTTTACTTGCTGGTTATGGGATGCTTATGTTAGTTGTAAATTCTGAATAATTCATTTAGATGTCTTATCGATCATACAACAAAATTTCAAGATTATGGGCATAATCCATCTTGAAGAGAAAGGTAAATTGAATATAGATGATATAGGCCCATTTAGGCATATGCACGGCAGATAATTAAAAGATAAAAATTGAATATTACCGTTTCTTAGATACTCAGGAGGTGTGTATGCAAGATTTGTGCTGTAACTTTTACCATCCCTGCTATTTTTCATCAATCCAAAACAGGATAACCGTGGATCACCATTCTGCCAAAGCATTCATCAAATAGTCATTTTACTTTAATTAAAACATAAAGACCCCAGATGAGATACTAACCTGGGGGAGAAAAGAAGAAAATTGCAAGACAAAAGCATATCATTAAGCTTAAGAATAAGAAATTCATTAACCTCATCAAAGAGAACCCTATAGGCATTCAAGTCATGGTACAGTGGTCGACCTTCATTGCTGCAATAATCTAATGCTTCAGCTATATACAAAGCCACTCTCAAACGCATGGCCCACTCAGGGGTTTGATTCTCCCCTGTGAAAGAAAGTAGAGAAAAATTATTTAACGAACATATGAAATGACCAAGAAAGGACATTGTGAAGTCTAAAACATAAACTTTTTGCATAAAATTACAAATACAAATTTGAAAGAGGCAACTTTAACAGGAATTGCAGGATTCCCCACCCCGTCGGAGAGGATAGACTGCACAATGGGTTTCACAGAGAATGTAGCATATAGACAAATATTCCGTCAAATCCCACTATTTCGTAGGTAAATAAGCCTTAAATTTTTAAAAGTTTTGGGTAACTTCACGACGAAGTTACGCATTTGTTCTCAACCCGTGGGAAAAGATAGACTACGCAACGTGTGTCACAGAGACTTAGCATATAGAAAATACCCCTTCCCAGTATTTCGGCTTTGTAGGTACATGAGGCAAGATAAAATCTTAAATTTCTAAAGTTTTGGGTAACTTCAAGACCAAAAAAGTGTCGACGTACTTCACTTGTTCTCAATTTTCCAATACAATGTTGCACTTGATTTCAAGCTATTACCACATGGACTCTAACTAAGAAGACGACCACAATCATCTTCAAATAACATGTGGAAGATAGAACGTGCTATAGACACTACTCTTCAAGATATAACAGCTTTTAAGTTAGTGAAGCATCCCCCACACTATTAAAATGCTATCTCCATGCCTTGTGAGATTTTAAACAACTTATATCGAAAAACCTGGCCCCGAATTTGAAAGAAACTCCAAACTTGAAATGATGATTAAGTTCTGCTTTTACAAACAAGAGACTCCTTTCTATTGACTCCACAATTGGGAAAGAAAACATTTTTCCTCAAAATAAGAGTTTGATTCTGGTTCAAAAGGAATCTAGATATTTAGTTAATACATTTTTTTTTGATAAGTACCACTACAGTTAATTAAGTTTGATCCCCATTATTTATAATATACAATATTATAGTTAATACATGCAAGTCAAACACTGATCTCATGTGCACAAGCATTGCTGGATAATGCAGAACATTTTTATTTATAGAGAGACTCAAACAGGCTGCAACCCAATTATGTAACTATTGGCAATCCAGCTGACTTAATGATGCCCTCACATGAACCCCCTCCCTCAACACGCACATACTCAAAAAGATGGGAAAAACACTCAACTTCTAGAAAATATAAACATTCTAAATTTCAGAAGCTAGTTTCTGTATCAATTCCGTAGATTAATCATTTATTACAGATGCATGACAAGCATACAAAACTGATGTAAAAATTCATCCTAAGAATCGTTTTTGAATTAAAATTCAAATAGACTTATCCCTTCACAAAGGAATGTCAAAAACCCATAGTTAACATAGCAACAAACCCCTACATAAATTCTAAAAAAAATTGCTCTAAGCATGTTCCAATGATCATAGTATTAACTTCAATAACAATAAATTACATCGTTTAGGGAATGAATATGGAACTCATAATTGACCTAGCTATGAACTTGGCTACATTTGCCAATATCTCCTAAAAAATACATCTAGATAGTAAGTATGAAGGAGAAATGCTAAAAATGCAATAAATGAATGACAAATTAAGCTGAAGCAATAATACAACATACAGTGAAATAAATGCTTAGCGAGAGTCTCGTTAGGCATGAACTCCGCCACTAGCAGCCTCTCATCCCCATCACAACAATACCCTATCAAATTTGCTAGCCTCTTATGCCTCAGTTTCCCTACTTCCTTTGCTTCCTCCTTTCAAAAAAAAAACATGAATAATAAAGTCAATTCATTTTTTCCAAAAATAGAAATTAAAACTTGAATATTTATGTGTGTGTACAACTGTGTCATGTTCGTACAGCGAACTGTTTAGGATCAGGCCAGGCCATTTTGGTGAACTTTTTGACAGCGATCCAGCGGCCGTTCTGCAGGCGGCCTTCATAGACGACATTGGGGGCCTTCTCTCCGCTCTCAGAGACGATGTTGTCGGAGCTGAAGTTGTTGGTAGCAGCCTTCAGCTCCGCCAAAGTGAACTCAGCGAAGCCAGAAGAGCCCCCTCCGCCGCCCACGGAGGAAGCGCCTTTGGCAGAAGAGGAACGTCGGTGGTGGCTGTGGTGCCAATGATTCTTTTCCAAGCGCGGCTTCCTCGAGAACAAAGATTCGCAGCAGCCCATGACTCAGCCGAGTTAACTCAGTTGAGACCACCTACATAAACATTTTTCGTATGTCAGCTGCGTATACTAGATAGAGAATTTGGGTTTTTGGTTTTCTTTTCAGTTCAGCTCTGAATTTTCTATGATTTTCCAATTTTTTTTCCTGTGAGAATCCAAAATGGCATTCGAAACCACGTTATTTTGGAAGAATGTATTTTGAAATAGTATATTGATGAAGAATACGTGATTGAAAAAAAAAATTATCAATGTGATGGAAAAAATTATTTTATTGAAAAATCTGTGTCTGAAAATGAATAGAAGAACGAAATGAAAATTTTAGAGTATGTTTGGTAGAGATTAAAATCGGATTAAAATTGAAAAATTAGCCGTTATAGTTGACTTTTATTAGACGAGTGAGACCCAATAACGACTATATTTTCAATTTTAATCGAATTAGTAGCTCTACCAAACATGCTCTTAATGTCTGTTCAGAAATCAAAATTACGTGAATGGAAAGCTTAAAAAGTTGCTTTACCGATTATTTCGAGAAATTTTTTTTGAAGATTATTTGGTTCGGATTAAAATTTATATTTTAATCTAAAGCAAAGTTAGTAATTAATTTTAATCACCTATTTTTAACCACATATCTCGTCAATTTTTATAAAAATCTACTAAAAGTTTAATTTTAAAACAAGGGTTAATTATTCTACCATTCAATTATCTAAAATTATAATTTAACATTAAAGTTGAATATTAATTTTAGTTACACATCAATAATTATTAAACCTCTATTTGGGTTAATAAAAATTAGATTTTCAATGAATTTCGATAAAAGATAATAAAATATGTGGTTAAAAAATTGTGAATTTTATTATATATATAATAATTGAAATTAATTATTTATTTTTACTTAAACTTTAATTAACTTGTTTAATTAAATCAAACGGGGCGAATTTGATACGCTAAAAAAAGTTTCTGGTCCAAAAGGCAGCTTGTCCTTGTTTGGGATCCGTTTTAATTTTAATATATTTTCTCTTTATTCTTTTCAATCACACTTTTTCAATAAAAATAATATTATACGTAAATTCCAAAAAAAAAAATCTTTTTTTATCACATATTCTCACAAAATAAAAAAAATAAATCATTATTTTAAAATACATTTACGTTAAAACTTACGTGACTTTGAAAAAATGACACAGGTAGAGTTAGAGAGAAGACCGTCCCACGTGAGCCTCGTCCTTCTATGTCTTAAGGATCTCCATTTCATGGGATCCGTGCTAAAACTTCTTTTTAATTTTCCTTTGCTTTTTATAAATGTTATTATGCCCTGTTTGGACGATTACAATTTAATCTAAATTAAAGTTAACAATTAATTTTAATCAATTATTTTATAAAATTTACAACTTCTCAATCACATTTCATCAATTCTTATCAATATCTACCAAAATTTAATTTTAATCTCCAACAAATAAGAACCATAAATAAAAGATTACACGAGACACCCTTCACCATCTCTCTTTAATATCATAAATTTCTTGCATGTTTTAAAAATATAGATCTCCTACTTATAATTTACTCTTGACTTCCTTTAAAATTAATTAAGAATTAAATATAAATTGTTAATACTTAAATAACCCTTGATAATAGGTTGAGATGAAATCACCAATAACGATGGCAAAAAAACCCGACAAACCCGATACCTGTGGGGTCCCATCCCGAACGGGGCGAGAATTACCCGCTTAATCGGGTATTTGGGGCGGGGAAGAGGCGAAATTTTTTGCCCCGAGGTCGGTTCGGGGCGGGGGCAGGGAGGGGTAACGGGCGCCCCACACCACCCCCACCCCCACCCCGTTTAATTTTTTTAAATCTTTTTTTAAGAATTCAAGCTTTAAATGGAAGATTTTATTAGTTTTAATAGGAAATGAAAATTAAATTTATTTGTCTCAGTCTAATGAATGTGGAAAATAATATAAATTATCAAAAACTTAAAAAAAAAATTAAAAAATGCGGTAAACGAGGCAATAGCCCCGCCCCACCCCCCTCCCCCCCCCGACTTAAACGGGTAACGAGACGAGGGCGGGGAATTTCTTGGCGGGTCGGGGGCGCCCCGCCCTCGACCCGTCTCGTTGCCATCTCTAATCACCAAATTGATGTACAAATTATATGAAATTTTTATTGAATCGATAACTTTTATCCACTTTTTAATCACATATTTTATAAAATCTACCAACTTGCGATCTCCAAAAAAAAAATCTAATCTAATCAAACGTTATTTTTAACTATGCATTCTATTGGATTAGTAACTTTTATCCACATTCTAATAAAACTCTTTATTTCATTTCACCTAATTATAATCTGAAAAACTTGGTGTGTGGTGGGACAGACAATATTTAACCTCCACAATTTATATTCCTTACTAATTTACTGACTACTCGACAGTCGACTCCAAATAAATTTATTATAATGGGGGCTCGTAGCTTGTTCCGCATTGATATTTTCAAGTGAAAAATAATTTTTTGAAGAATATATAAATAAAAATTCCATCAATTTTTATTATAATTTACTAAAAATATGATTTTTATCTAAGCCAAATAGAGGTTAAATGAGAGTGCCACATCCCCCAAGCCCGAACCTACTGAGAAAAAAACGTGTTTGCAACGATAATAAATAATGCACTTTTAATTAACTGATCCTATCATGTCTTGATTAAAAAGCTACATCAATTATGAAGGAATTAATTATAATTGCTTAATTATGTAATACCCAATTTGCATTATTGTGAATCAAATCATGTGCATTGCCTCTTCCTATAATTTTTGACAGTTCACATGCATGGCTGTTCGGTTTTCAATTCGACACGGGAAAATGATAGGGATTAAGATTTTAATTTTAATTTAAGTCAAAATCAATAATTAAGTTTAATCAAATTTTAGGTAAAAAGAATAATTTTAGAAATAAACATAAAAAGAAAAAAGAAAGCAACACAAATGTATTGTAAATCGCTTTTCTCATATATGTACGTGTTTACAGTTTTCCATACTCGAAAACACTATTGAGAACAAAGATTAATTTTTTTTTTAATATTCTATCGTGTTAGGAAATTGAGGAGAGAAACCCTAGTGTTGATTAAACTCCTGAATGATCTTTCTCCACATCCTTCAATCCCACCCATTTTTTTGGACACCATTTTTATTTCTTCGTCATCTTTTTTTCTCAATCCCGTTAATGTTTCCAAATTAATCTGTTGAAATTCTTGAATCCCTTGTTGAATCTTCACTTTTTTCCAGCTCAGCCCCATCCGCGGTGATTTACGGCTGCCCAACGCCGCCGAAAGTCCACCAAAAAGTGAAACTGAAACCGAGACTGTAACCTCAATTACATCTCTGATAATTTCTGCAAACTCAGCATCAAAATTATCAGAAAATAAGTAATTTTTTCCAATGGATTGAACTGAGGATTCAAGTTTGCCAATTTCTTTAGCAATTTTGCTGAGATTCTTTACGTGCATGGCTATTTTGACCTCATCTTTTCTCTTTACAGACATCTGCACTGCCAAATACTCCTGTTTCAACGTCAAAAACAACGTTTGGAAGATCCCATAAACGTCGACAAATCGAAGAAAATCTTCCAAGAACATTTCAATCAAATCAGAGTGGCAGGAGAGTGATTCCTTTGTTTGAGGTAGCTGAAGGAAATCATCAAGGGATTCATGGACAATTTTGAGCCTGTTCAACCCCTCACAAACAGACGCACAGGTAGCTTCCGACGAATTCCGAGATTTAAGCTCATTGATTTCATCTTTGATCTGAGAAATCACAGGGTGTGATGATGATCTACATGGAAGACTAGTTGATCGAACATGAAGCGTTTTTCGTGGTTTATTCGACTGGTTTGGAAAGGACAGAGATCTACGAAAACCAGACACCACCATTGTTGGAGAATGGAGTTGGTTTAATTTTGTTTGTGAATTGTGATGAGGAAATGAATAATGGGGAGTTTATAAAGGGAGACAAGAGAAATAAACACGAGGGGGTTCTAGCGACTGGATCCGCGAATAATTGCAGGCTGTTGGAAGCATTGCACGTGGGCACTGGGCATTGCTCATTGGTTTCCTCTTCTGATACCACGTGTGCCTCTCATTAAAACTGTCTCACCTTGATAAAAGTGGGACGAACAAGGAGCCAGATCCGCAGTTTCAAATCAACGGTTCAAATGAGAATCGGGGTGCTCCAAACTTGATCTTGACGGTTTAGCTCTTTTGACGCCCCTAGCAACCACACGTGCAATAATAGGTTTAGTTTCATAAAAATATAGAGTTGAAGTGGAAATTTATGACCTTTCACCCTCTCCATTAGGCATGCACTGGCTTGAAAGTAATTGCTAGTTGGCATTAGAATATAAAGAATTCATGGGAATCCTGCATGTAACTTGTCATCATGTTTCTTATAAATCTCAAACATGACAGTTTGTCAATTTGGCTCCATAAAAACCTAGTCAACGTCATACAAGACTACCTGGGCAGCATTTAATATTGTAATGTAAAAACTTCCTGCTGGAAACAGCTGGGACAGCTAACATTTTAATTTCATAAATCGTCATATTTTTTAGTAAATAATCTTGAGTTTTGCTACACTACCAGGTAATGGTTCACAGAATCCTTACCGACTACTCACAAATAAGGGGGGTGAGTATTATTTTTTGACTTTTTCATTGAGGCGGGTCCCATACTGCTTTGCCAGGCTTTTTAGAGGCCTGGCAAAGCAGCCTAATTCAATAATCTTAGAGGTGAAGTGGAAATTTGTTTCACCATGATCTGCTGTAGGCATGGACTGATTTGCAGTAGAATATATGGAAATTCTGCATGTAATTTTCTGTGATTTGTCATATTACAGTTTTTATTTTCTAATTATTTTGACACGATTAAATACGATCAAATAAGACATGGACATGAAATATTTATTCTCTAATTGAGCGTAACAAACATCTTTGAACTTGAAAAACTTGTAGTTTGATTCAAAATTATGGTTTATGTAACTAGTTAGCCTCGAATATTTAAATTGAGACCGTGCAACCTTCAATTTTTCATTATTATTTATTGCACAGTTCGTCTCACATAATGAAAACTGTCGAATTGATGATAAAGAATTAGATGAGTAGCTAAGCTTTTATATTTTATTTTTCATATTTTAGTAGACCAAATTGTTCTTTTGAACCTAATGAACTTTGACTTAGATTTCATATTAAAAATTTAACATCGCTTAGAAGAGTAGCACAAAAGTTATTTAGATTTTACACTTGGACGGAGTTTGGGTCCAAGCTGTGGAATGAATTGATTTTTTTTTTTTATTTTTTGGCATTTCACAATTATTGCTTGCTAGGTAGCAAACATGACAGGTTGTCTCCATTGAACTTGTCCATGCAAACATTTTAGACTTAATTCCATAGAGATTTAATTTATGTATGATTTTTTTTTTTTTGCCAGAAAAGATAATGTAATATAATATAAAAAGAAAAAAAAAATTCAAATTTCAATGGTGGGGGTTTGTGTATTGGTGAGTATGATTAATGGGGACGAGTCATTTCACGTGGAAATGATAAGAATGGGGGTAGTAGGTATATCACACGTGTGCAGCGAATAGTCTCACATAATATCGATAATCTTATGTCATAAATACAGAATTTAACTTAAAAACAGTTTTATTTTATTTATTCTAGAAATTTAGAGTGTGTTTGATTTGCTATTTTCAATTTTACAGAGTACTGAAAACGTGTTGGTTTGATATTTTTGAAATTGCAGTAAATAGTAAGTTTATTGGTGAATGACAATTGTATCCTTTTAGCCCTAGAAATTATTATCATATATATTCTTATTCATTATCTATAAATATAAGATTTTGATTTTGATTATAATACATACAAGTCTATTGACTTTTATTGCATCTTCTCTTTTTCTCTCTTTTCATAACACGTTATTAGCATAAAAGCTTAATTTTTCAAAGTTTAGAGAATGTAGTAATTTTTTTAATGGTTGAATGACACGTTTTATTGCTATTTGCAGCAGAATATATGGAAATTATGCATGTAATTTGCTGTAATTTGTCATATTACAGTTTTTCTTTTCTAATAAATTTGACATGAATATGAAATATTTATTCGCTAATTGAGCGTATCAAACATCTTTGAACTTGAAAAACTTGTAGTTTAGATTCGAAATTATGGTTTATGTAACTAGTTAACCTCGAATATTTAAATTGAGACCGTGCAACCTTCAATTTTTCATTATTATT
>CAIGRO010146361.1:0-11384 GCA_903798355.1 Fraxinus baroniana | reverse complement strand
TAATGTTTACTCTGTGAGAACAGTTCAATCAGAACATAGAAAAGTAAAGTTTCACATGTTGATAACTCACCTCATTGGCAATCCCATACTTTGCACAGTCAATTGCAAGACGAGTTGCTCGCCCAATGCTCTCTTTGGTCCTTGACAGTGTCTCTATCATTCCTTCAAAAGAGTCACGAGCAACAGCTGCCTCAGTACCCCCACTTAGGGAACCCCCAACAGCTTGATTACCTGAACTAACCCTCCGCTCCTCAAAATCTTCGTTCTCATGTTGAATATTTGATGAAAATTGACGAAAATCAGAGGTAGGAGAAGTTAAAGAAGAAAAAGAATGCAATCCTTCTATACCCAGTTGGGGCATGTTGTTGGCTTTAGTTCCCTGTAAAGCAGGGTTGGGGCTTGGACTCCTTCCTGGTATGTCGGCATCAGAAGTCAAAAGAGGAGTCCCATGAGAACTCTGCATATGAGTTTGTCTCCTCTTTGCCTGAGCAGCAGCAATAAGATGTTTCATAGACATAACTGGGTCCAGAATTTTTGAATCGATAGAGGAACTCATCTTGACATCTCCACCAATAACCACCCTGAAAAATAGCAGAATGAAATGTGAGCATCAAGAATAAAGAAATGGTAACCACGATTATGATGGAGTTACCAAGATACCTTTCACCAAGGAATGTGATACTTTCAGCTGGATTTCCCACTAGAATAACAGAATCATTGATTTCTAAATCTTTTTTTGGAGTTGTTTTCATTCTCTCCCCTGAATAAGCTGACTTGATTCTTTCATTTGTTGTTTGACTAAGAGATGACTTTAAGCCATCAGAAATTGAAGTGAGGCCAATATTGGATCCAGGTGGAGCTTTCTTATGAGTTATATGAACAGGTGTCTTGCCAGAGTGCCTGCTTTTCAGTTCCCCTGAAGGTTTGCTACTAGTTATAGACCATGGGGACCTTACAGGTGAAAAGACAACTGGTTTAGTCTCCGTGGAGGACATATTCGTAAAGTCTACTTGAGCAGGGCTAGAATGTACACATGTATCGTCTATTTCTCCAGCTCTCTTCTCCATGCCTTGCAGAGCAGTTGGTGATGAAGCTTTGTGGGTTATGGCAGATGATACCAGTCCCTTAGAGCCATCCTCAACTGTGCCTGAACCATTCCACTCTTGTTGATCATGGAGAGAACTCTCACCGTGCACATCAATAGTTTTTGTAGAATCCAACAAGCATGGAAGAAGAGAAACCTTAGTCGCCCTTCCTCCATGAATTGGAGTTTTCGGCTCTTCATCACAATCATCATCACACAGGCGAACAGCTCTCCGCTTTACTGGAAACTGTAAAATTGGGGATTGGACTTTATCAGAAAGGCTTTTTTTAAGAGCAGAGGAATTTCCCAATCTATTTTCAGAGAGTAAAGAAGAATTAGACATGGCCTCCAATGCCCAGCGACGGCGCTTTGTTGGGGGTAGATCATCTTCATTGCCACAAGAATTGGAATCTTTCATGCTTGACTGAAATCTGAAAGGCTCGCGGTTCTCAGTGTTCCCTCCTGATGTTAACCGTTTAGGCTCTGTAATACGTATGATGTCATCAAGAGCATTAGTACTCTGAAAATCACTTGTTCTGTTTGTTTGGGTTTTCCCCTTGGTAGCATCACCTGCAATATCTGAAAAGTTTGACCTTTTAGCAGGACATGAAACTTCATTCCTGGGAAAACTTAAACTTAGTTTTCCAGGCCTACCACTAATTTTTTCTCGAGAAATGTCATCTTTGTTCCGCTCAAAATTGACTTCTGTGTCCTTTGGACAGTCACCTGCTGAACCAGAATGCTTTTTCTCTTTTAGTAATTTCTTTTCTTTCCTTCTACCAACATCTAAACTTGACCTTGAAATATCTGCAGATGAATCATTTGTGTTGCCACCAGAAGTAATTTTTCTTTCCATCCCATCTCCAGATTGCTCACAAGAAATATCAATGTGATGACCAGAGTTATCACGTGCAGATGTGGCTGAAACAGCTCGAGCACTATTTCTGTGCATTACATTCGCACCATCAGATTTTCTCTTTGACCCAATTGCCAGCTTTAATTTGTGGCTATTTGTCAATTCACTCTGCTCCCCATCAGAATGCCTCCACTCCATTTTGTCATCACAAGAACCTTCCTCCTTAAGAAAGGAATGCCTAAACAAATTGGTTGCTGACACTGACTCCTTCGACAAATCAGTACGATAAGTCGAAAGTTTATTTCTCTTTTTTGAATATCTATACAAAGATGAACTAGGATTTACATCATTCGAGACTGAAGACTTCGTATTTTGACAGTCTGTCTTGCTAAGTTTATGCGATGAATGCTCTAACCCAGAGCCCAGGTCACCCAGTCCTTCAATCTCTGTCTTGCAATTTGGTACTTCTTCGTCAGTCTCATCTTTTATATTAACCTCTGATGCCACTTGATCAACTGAAGGAGTTTCACACCCAAGATCCTGTTTATCAGTATCATCTCCTAAGCTACTTGAACTTTTGCACTGTATCGCTACAAACTCTTCACAGATTTGCTTCACTGCTTTGGCGAAGAACTTAAATGTCTTAGTTTGGCGGCGAGCACACAATTTATCTTTTACCTCACTGGTGAATGCCTGAATATCAGCGGGAGCGACAAAACCTCTGTTGAAAAGGAAAAAAAATAAATTGAAAATATTTCTTGTAGTCAAAGCATACAATCATTTTTAAGAATATCAAAGCTGCTACATGTACATTCTTTTTGTACATCAAATTTGACATCCTTGGATGTGTCAATCAGGGAAAAACTTAATCTCGCGTTTTTTATTTATTTATATAACCAGGAACATTTTCAAAGGTCTTAATTAATTTCCACCTTAGAAAAACAATTTTGTATCAGCATACAAAACAAAGGGCAATCCTCTTCAGCACATAGAATTATCCACCAAGCACAGACCTTCTAAAATCACCCGCTGTTATTAGTTATTGCTGAGTAAGGTGAAACGAAGACTGAAGAGTAATACTATTAGCAGTATACACTTGCAGATGTAAATTATAAATATTGCACATGTGCTTCATTTTCAAGTAATTGCAAGGAAATACCAAGTAGATACACCATTTAAGAGGATAGTACAAGAACGGGATCAATAAATTCAAGGAACACACAGAACAGGGCATAAATGACTGTGCATCCAAATGATCGGTACAAACCACCGAATGACAAAATGTAATTCCCATTGCACCACATATTTGAACACAACAACACTGCAATGCCATGTGATAAAGGCCCACGCAAAAAGTAAGAAATTCATTCTTCTATTCAAATTTGTAACCACCACCATACAAAAGAAACTGAACAGACGTTTTCACAAATGAGACATTTGAAAGATTCCCATTTGTATAGCCACTAATAGATGCTACTTTCACACGTGTATAAGATACCCAAAGAAAAGAAAATCTTGCTTCAAAAGACAATTTCTTATGAACATTCTATATAAAACTTCAACCAAAGAGAAGAAAAACAGAAAGAGAGTTTCACCCTGTCCTAAACCCCCAGAGATTATCAACCAAGTCTTGCTCACCATTGATTATAATAGACAAAACACGATAACATTGTCCAAGACGTTAAATCAAATTCTTTATATGCTGTTATTAGAGAATGATAGGGCATCTATTGAAATGTAAGTCTGACCTTCTAACGGTAGTTGTCAATGCCATTTATTGGCAGTCAATTGTCTCCAGTATGCATACTGATTTTTCCTTTAATTAAGTCATTTTGATGCATAATATAAAAGGATCAAGGAAAACTAATACTAATACACTATGATGCTCAGGCTTTCCAAAAATGGACGGTTACTGACATGGGATATGGATCGGATCCTTGATTTTGTACTTGAACACGGCAGCAAAAGGAAGTAGACGGCGGAAGACGAGGAGTTGGGGAAGGCGGAGGAGTTGCAGAAAGGAAAAAATAGACGGGAGCAGTTGTAGAAAGACAAAAGACGGGAGGAGCTGGGGAAGACAATTGGATTGATATCTGCCCTAATTTAATGTAGGCTAAGGACCCATTTTTTAATGTGGGTTGTGGACCCAATTTTTAATGTATTATATGGACTTGTAAAAATAGAGTTAGGCATTGTTTGAGCCTCATTTTGAGAGAAAAAAAAAACATTTTAGAATAGTGATTTTTGAAGAATATGTGGTTAAAAATTAAGAATCTTTTTTTTTTAAAGTTAAATCAAATATTTTATAAATCAATGCATAATACACATGGAGTGTATTATCATTTTAAATTAGAAAGTAAAACATGAAATTAAGCAGCCAATCTATATGCCTAGTAACCACAACATTAAACTAAGTATACAATGTCAAATAAAACAATTCCTTAATCTGCATTGTTGTCAAGAAAAAAAATTTGATTTATCTGTAATATTATTTTATTGGAGAATGTATGGTTGAAAATGAGTTTTGAAAAAATGAATTTTCAAAAAAAGATGGACTCAAACAACCCCTTAATAAAATTATAATTATTTTATTAGGATTAATTGTATGATCCAACCCATTTAATTTAAATTTAATTTTGTATTAAATTTTTTATTTCTTATATTTTATATGCCTCACAAATTTGGTATTGTTAATTATAAAACTAGAAATACTTATAGTACAATAAAATAAAATAATTGTTGTGTCATTTATTTAAAAAAAAATATTTTGTAAAACGTATCCTCATGCCCGTATCCGAGATTCGAATCATTTTTAACCAATCCCCATATCTTAATTTTTAAAAAGAGAAGGATCCGACTCCTATATATGCACCCATATCCAACACCCACAGGAGTCCGAGTCCAAGCAATATAAGGTAATACAAAGGAGGAATTCTTAGATTCTAGGTATTGCAATAACCTTGACAATAGTTTGCAGCCTTACTTCATCACTAGTTATCTACTTTTTAGAGAAAATATATTTACAGTTTAAACAGGTATATTTATAATCTCCAAGACACTGTAAATTTAGAATCTCCATGATGTGTTACTCGAGAGTTGAGCCATATCTGTTGTTTGTCAAGTAAATCACCCTACTTTGGAAGACAATTCATGCAATTTTCAATGTAGAATCTGCATTATTTTTAGGAATTCTTGGATTTGGATTAATTATTGCAAGGCTTCCAATTTATGAAGGTGGAAAATTTTTGTGTTGTATAGTTCAGCAAAAATTACTAATATTTCTTCTGTTTGTGGGATACCGGATACCATTCAATGCTAGGTGTCATGCCTGTGGATTGTTATTATTTTTTGACTTGTAGTGGCCGGACCACATTAATATCTCACGGACTCCATATACAGTGTTTTAGGGCACTCTCCAACACCCAAAGGAAACCACTTATCTTCTTTCTTTTCGTTTCTTTTCTTGTAATCAGTAATTCTGTTCTTTACCTTAATAGAATCATATCTGCAATAACCCCAAAAACACCCCGCCTTTGCCTACACAGAATCATATGACCTAGTGCAGCATATATTAAAGTTTTCCTCACTTCCGTCACCAAAGCACATTTTCCATATAAGAATCGACCCCTGACTATCAAAAGCGGAATGAAAGTTCGCAATGCAATAATTCAACATAAATAGCTCAAAAAGAAACACATTAATTTTATCATGCCAAAACTGAAAGCAATCAGCGTCATCATTGACAGTATTATACTTTTCCCTATTTCTCGAGTTCCACCAACCGCACCAGTCACACAATCCTTTAACCTAATCACTTCAACAATAGTAGCCTCAAATAACCGTATATTCATAACCGCTGTTGTTGTCGTCATCAAGAACAAGAATTAATAGCAGGAGAATCTCACAAGACTTTCTATGGTATAGATTGTGAAACTAAATGGTGGGCGACAATCTACAGCAACGTGTTTACCCACCACTGCTTAAAGGAAGTCCCTCAACAGCCAAATGACTTTATAGCTACATCATCATAGATATCCAGAGATAAAATAGCCAACACTTAATTCTGCATAAATTGGAACTTGGCTGTCACAAATTTCATCCAGAAAAGGTGTAGCAGGACTCTCCAAAAGAAAGGGAACTAAACCCCAGAACCGGTGGAAAATTCACTTAATTTTTTTATTAAAAAAATATATATTAAAAATGACATAAAGACACATCAAAAACCAATGAGTTCTCTTAAAAACATAAGAAATCAATTTTATATATATATATTTATATATATATATAAAGGAGATTCCTTAATCACCTCCCCTCAGGGCACTGAGGTGAGTACCCGGCTGTAAACTTCAGGGCCCGTGAAATTAGTCGAGGTGCGCGCAAGCTGGCCCGGATATCCACGGTTATCAAAAAAAAAAAAAAAAGATTCCTTAATCACCTTGTGTGTAGAAGGCCATAAAGAAGCCAGTTCTTTTTCTTCAAAGATTCTAGAGTTGCCTCCTATACAAACTACCCAAAAATAGCCAAAACCACTATTTTTCACATAACACCACCCAACTTTACCAAGCTAAAATCAATAGGTTTCTATAAAGGTAAAATGCAAATTTCCTAAATGAATTTACAGTTCTACTAGCTGAAATGTATTGAAAGTGATGTCATGAGAAGGTGAATATGGGTCAATGCAAGGAATAGAAGTTCTTTCCTAATGAACTTATGTTGTTGTTCATCGGTCATCACTATTAGTAACCGTGTTGCTAGGAATCATAATTGGAGAAATGCAAAGTGAAAGTCCACTTTCCTAACATAAGAACCGCATGGTGGCATAAATGTGCTTACTTCAACAAATAATTGATTTTTTTACTTGGTCAGCCAGTAACACGAAAAGACTAAATGCTCCGAAATCCAAGTTATCAATCAAGTCGATTCAGCGTGTGCAAGCACAGAAGAAGACTTAATCATAGAGTACGTACATTTCTCCTGTGCCGAAGAATTCAACGAAATATTTCTTGGGGTCAGGTGCTCTCTTCCAGTCTTCAGGCCTGCTAATCTGTAAATTTAAAATCCACAAAATTTAGACAAGAAAGCTTATGGAACTAGCAAAAAGTTTAAATCCTGAATCAGAAACCACGTGGTAAAACAACATAGCCCAGACAAAACAAAAAAATTACGAACAACCAGTTCGACAAATCTGATTATTGCACAAATGCGTCAGCACAAAAAATATTATAACACGTGATGACAAAGCTAATTAATATTCTAACAGTCATCATCGACTTGCGAGTCATATTTAACTGTCAAAACTAGAGAAGGGTCTCGAATGGTGCATCATTATGATGTTAGCAAGAGGGAAGTCACGCCGTCGCCATTATCTTAAACCAATACTTAAAGATACTTATACATGTAATGACTGAAAGCAACCTTGAATAGAGGACGATTTCCTCCGTAAAGACGTGACTCAATACACACCACATACAGGTGCATACAATGGCCCGACATGACTAACTGATTCAAATTAATTTTAACCCTAATTTTTATGCATCTTTTAACATTTTTCCAATTCATTGAGCGGCGAACTACAACTCAAAAAATACCAAAATCAAGTAAAAAGTCATACAGGCAGCTAAAACAAACCCACATTCAGAGAGATAATTGTATAGACAAACAAGTATGAACTTTTGATCATTTTTTCGCAATGATTCAGCACCACTGCAGATACCTCCTATATAGTAAAAGAATTACATTTGGTGGCTTGATTATAGATCTTCCTAAAATCCCGCAGAGGAATTATTCAGGTATTAATAATTATAACTCACAAATCAAGCAAATAGAGACACGGTTAAATAAGGAAATAACAGAGCAATGCCACAGAGGAATCCAAATTTGAAAATTTTTAGTGTTCCGCAAAACCTTTCAATGGTACCTTAGCAGGCCAAGGAGGGTAGCCCTTGACCTTGGCAAGGACGAGATCGCCCAAAATCAACTCGCTCTTTGTCCCCACGCCTTTTGCTCCACGCTTCCGGCCTGGAGCCATTGCCTTCGTTCAGCAGTTTCCTTTTCTTCAATTTTTATGTATTCGTTTTACCAAATCAAAACAAAGAAGGGAAGAACCCTAAATTGAATTCCCCACAACGGCGTCGCTTTCGTGTTTTCCCCCAGATTGCCTTGTTCTTTCCTCTACAGGCACCGATCACACCAAAGAGCGAGAGGAAAATTTGTATTGTTCTTACAGAGAAAGATTAAGCGGTGGCTGACGAGAGAGTTTGGCAGAGAGAGAAGCACAGTATAATATCTACGTGGGAGGGAAAAGGCAAGTGGTAAAGGGTAAAATTGTACTTACCGACGAGTTACCCACGCTCCTAGATCATCAAAAGGGGTAGATTTTTTCTTATAAAAAAATTCTTGATAAATTAGATTCAGTTGAATATAGAGAAAATTGTCCACGCAATTTTTAATAAAATAATATTTTACATCACATCAATAATTTTTTCTTCTTTTTCAACCACACATTTACCATCATATCACTATTCAAAATCAATTCTTCCTCCAAAAAATCTAAACCAAACAAGCTCTTAGTAATGGTCTCAAACGAGTACCTGCCAAATTTATCACTAAATTACACGTGCGAGACACGTGCAAGTTACAAAGATGAAAAAGATCATAAACTATCCTTTTCTACCCAACAGTCATTGACAGACAATAATCAAATCGAGTTGTGCCCCTTGTTATCGTAGCAACACTACTTACATGTAATCTACATAAATAAAAGCAAGGGTGAAGTTCTCATATAAAACAAAGCTATTTATTGTATATCTTCATTGTCGTCATCTTTGCATTTTTTGATCAAGTTGAAATTCCAATACTGGTAACACACTGTCATTTTCGACGGTCATTTAATAATTGGAAATTTTTATGTATTTCATCAATATAAATTTTTGGTGGAAGCAAAAAATAAAAAGCTAGTGGTTAGGAATGGTGGGTAGTAGGTTAATTGCATGGACTTTTGGCTGGGGTTGATGCTGTGTGAGCTTGGTAGAGGTAGCAAATGAGTCGAGTCGGTTCGTTCTGATGAGCCACTAGTCGAGTAAGCCGGCTCGCCTAGCCTGCTTGGCTCGTTTTTTGACGAGCAGCTCGTGGACTTACCCAAAATCGAGTTTTTTTTTTTCCAAAAATGCTTATCTTTATTTTTTTAAAAAAATAGATGAGCCGACAAGCTCGGGGCACGAGCCGAGCTAGCCCGTAAACCAAATAATTATGAGATTATTTAAACCTAAAAGCTTGTCCACGAGCCACGAGCTCAGCTTGTGCAGATAAGGGTCGAGCTGGGCTAGTGGTGGTGGCGATGGAGGGGTGGGTGTGACAAGTGAGGAGGATGATGGATAGTTTAGAGAAGACGTGGTTGTTTTTTCGACTGTGCCACATGTACATCACTATTTATGGATTGGTGTAATTACAGATGATGTGGTGAGATATAATTGGAACATAATTTTAAAAAAAAAAAAAGCTTCTTTCTTTTTTCGACATCTATTTGTAAAATTCATGTAAGTCATTATGTACAAGTAACATTTATTTATTTTTTCTTTTCATTTGTTCATATTTTTTATTTATCATCCCAACATGGTAAATAAAGATATTTTAGTATTTGCTTGTATTTTTTCACTTTTTAATGATAAATTGAAGAGAAATAGTTCGAATGGACTAATGGTGCAATGAAATTGAAACACTAAGGACAAAACGTTCGTCTTTGAAGGTTAATGACCAAGTTGCTATAATAGCATCTCGAAATGCATATCCTTTGCTCTCTGTTTCTTCGTGTCTTGACTTTCGAAGAATTGTCAAGATCAATCATGCTATTTGTACAATTTTGAATGACAATTTTGAATGACAATTCACATTCGACAACATCACATGTATCTATTTTAAAATCGATGGCTCGGATTTTGATAACATCATATTTGTTGACCTTATTTGTCAAGACTCGAGTGTGATTGTACGAATAGGTTAATTCCAAGACCGCATATTTGACAAGAGATAAGCATAGATGACAAAATATTTTTAGGAGTACTATTGTAATGCTCCGAAAAAATGGTGTTTTTTTTATAATTATTCTAAAAATAAAGATCCTTCAAATTTAAAATAAAAACATTTAAATGAAACAAATTGAAAGTTAAGAATTTTCGTATGAAGACCAATGTTGTTACGAATTAAAATTAGATTTTAATTTAAATTAAAGTCAAACAATCAATATTAACCCCATCTTTCACGGGTCCCTTGACTTTTCCACCAAACATTTCAAATACTTCTAGCACAATCTACAAAAAATCTAATTTTAATCATCATCAAACACCCACTTAATTTTCATATTAATTAAGTAAAAAGTAGGGACTGAAATTTAAAAGTCTAAAAAATGAGACCCTTTTTGGTAAATTAAGCAGCAAACTTGGTGATCATCGTAAAAAAAATTATATAGTTGACATTGTGTTGCGACCCAAATTTTGTTGTGTGGCACGTTATGAGATCTTCAAGTTGGTACAAAACTCGCATACTAACGGTGGAGGGACAATTTGAATCTACACTTAAAAAAAATTGGAACGAGAACAATTTTAAAGATATTGGAGTAGCCCATACTTAAAAAGCCATGTAATAGGTCAAAAGTTAATATGGTTATAAGGTATATAATTTGAATTTAATGTCATGCCAATAATCAGTGCCTAATTGGACTCAAAAGAGGAAAACCATCTAATTTATTTATTTACTTTTTTTATATAGAAAGAAAAACCAACTAATCTATATGTCAATGTAAAAACAAACACAAAGAAATTTATAAAAATACTAGTCAGACGCACGTGCAATGCCCGTGTTATAGTATAGTTGGCTATATGATAGCGCAAATATAAAAAAATTTATTTGTCTTAAACATTAGTTACATTAAACTTAAAACACTTGAAATGGTGATAGGTGATAAAAATAATATTAAGAAATTTGATTCAAGGTTTATTTTTTAAACTTTGCGTTTGAAGGTGTCTCTATTCTTTTTTAAAAAAAAATAAAAAATAGGGTATGGATGCTTAGGTGTTGATGCTCTGCTAAATAGATGATGAAGTTCAACATAACCCTCATTTTTCTACCCATTGAAGTAAAACACTATATCCCTTTATCTCATGCTCTTAGAATATCCAATTACACGTATCAATTGTCCTAGTATTTAATTTCTTTTACCAAAACAATATGCAAGACGTATGTAGTCAAGATTAATTAATGATAATACAGTGCAGAATTTGGGACAAATCAAGAGTCTTTATCAGTATTGAAACCACAACACGACGAAAACTTCCATCATAGAGGCAAAAAGAATGACAAACGATCACCTAACTTCATAAATTCCGTCGAATATCTTTTTAGCATGTTCTAATGATACTGCACATTAAATCTATTTTAAAAAACCAAAAT
>CAIGRO010146359.1:0-17045 GCA_903798355.1 Fraxinus baroniana | reverse complement strand
TTTTATTTTTTTTATTTATTTATATTTATCAAAAACCAAAACCAAACTTTATTTGGGCAAAAATTTAACAGAAAATATTGGGTTAAAATTTTTATATAATTAGTACTATTAATTAATTACTTGTAAGTATCTTTGTTACGAGAAGTTTAATTGGTAAAAACGCTGCTCCTCCTGGCCGGCCACCGATCTACTATTTTTTTTTCTACACATAGGGACCATGGGCGCAGGTTTCGTCGTCGGTGTTCTCGGAGTTCTATTTCTCTCACACGCAGCCTACTCCACCATCCAGTGTACCCTCATCTCATCAATTCGCCACAGTTTTTGGGATTAATCTAATTAAAGTTACTTACTTAATTCCTTTTTTTTTTTTTTGCAGACAGGTCCTTGCTGAAAATAACTGAGGAGAACTTCTCTGGTCCTCCCATCAATGTAATTCTCAATTCCCGTCCTCATTGTTACGCATAATTGTATTTCTATTTGGTTTTGATGTTTGTGTGTGTGTAGATGTGTTTATTTATGGGTCTAGGGTTTGAGTTAATTGCAGGTGGTGATGGAGTTGATTGCAGGGTTAGTGTTATGCATGTGGGCTGCTTTAACTGTGCCCGGAAAGTTCCAGTCGATACTTCCCCAGTCAGATGAGAACCGGTATACAATTTTTTCTGTCTTTTTTATCATTTTATTCTTTACCAAGCTAAATCGAAAGGTATAGTATGAATGATTATTTTGAGAAGATTCAAAATCCAGCTTGACGGTGCTTAGAGTGAATGCTAGAAGAACCTGAATTGGATAAATAGAGGGGCATTTTTATTCATTGATTTGTTCAACATGCTTTTGTTTAGTGGTTCAATAGGCTCTAATGAAATATATTGACTTTCATTGAGGTTTTATCCGTTTTAATAATCTTATACTGGTATCTAAGTGATATGCTAGGGAATATAAATGTTTGTTATGAAGATTGACTTGTAAATCACACGAGCTGCTTTTCTGAATTTTGGAAGAATTCTTCTTATTTCTCACAGTAGAGATGAAAATTTTCATATCTGCTTGCATTAGAAATAACAATTTGCGCAACAATTCTTGATGGCATGCGGTTTAAATTTAAATTTTTTGCATTTATTAACTATGGAGTGGTCATTGTTCATAACAATGCTCAATATTGAGATCTTCTATCTTGATCTTTTCTGGCCCTGTTTAAGCCCCATTTTTTCAAGAATGCATTTTTTCAAAATTCATTTCAACCATACATTTTTCAATAAAATAATTATACACGCATTTCAAAAACTTTGCTTTACTTTTTAACCACACTTTTTCCAAAAAAAAAAAAAATCACTATTCCATAATACATTTTAGCCCAAAAATGGGAATCAAACAGAGGCTAAATCAAACATCACATTTGAAGTTTCTGGTTGTCTTCATGGTCCATGTATGAAATTCATCAATAATCAATGGAGTCATGAAGATTCTTCGATATATTTGCAATGATCCTTTGAAAATTCCACCCCTTTTGTAGAGTCAGAGATTGCATTTGCAACATAAAATTCTAACACCTGGATGGAGATTACTTTGAATTAAATGAAAAGATACTTTACAATGGCAAATTCGGCTGTTTCTTCAAATACTAGTATAGGTCATTCCCCAATGGAAATAACATTTCTGATTTTGACACATTCATGCATTCTCAGGAACACTTCCCCCACTGAACTTCGAGTCGTAAAATACATACCATTTCCTCTCCTATCAAACTGCCCAAACTCCAAAATTCTGTTTATTTCCTTCTAGCACCTTATAATTTTTTTATTTTGTTATTTCTATTATATCATGTGTGGTTTTTTTTTTTATCGATATTTGGTTTAACTTGTTTTTCTTTCAGCTTAGAATAATTGTTCTTTTGAAATGTGATGGTTAAATATTTCAAGAATTTTTGTTGCATCTTTTACGTAGCGTAACTCTTTTAACTTATAAATTTTATTCCAAATCATGTCTGGTTTTTTGTTTGTCAGATTCAATATGCAACAATTACACAGATATTTCAAAATAAAATTTCTATTTCCTGTGGAATAAAATGATGATGTAAATAAATCAAGTAGTGAAGAATTGATGTTGCACAACTTCTTTCAAATCCTGGACTAAGAATTTTAGTTATGGATTATGGTGTTGATGTTAGAGATCAAATTGGAAGAGCATACTTACAAATGGATCCTTGATGACAGTAATAGTGAGGCCATTATGCAATGATATCTAAGTATGAAAACCTGTAAAGAACAATTTAATATATTACATTTTTAATATTCTTTTTGTCGTATTTCAAAACTTTTGTACTTAAAGTAATGGGTCCACTAAATTAAATTCTTTGCTCCGCCCCTGCTCTTGTGATCTTTTTCTACAAGTATAATTGCTTCAAATATTTACATAATTCATAAATGGCCATGCACTTTGAGTCACAAAAACTGTTTTGCTGGACTGTAGAACCATGAGTTGAAGGGTCTGAGTTGTTAGTGCTTTAATTTCTGTGACTGTGGTTGGAAATTGATTCTCGAAATGTTGAGGGAACTCTTCATTTAGATAAATTGTTCTTTCTCCAATCTTCCCCCATCTGGTATATGGGTTGTACTTGAATGGTGGCTAATGATTCTCGAAATTAATTTCTGTGACTGTGGTTGGAAATTGATTCTCGAAATGTTGAGGGAACTCTTCATTTAGATAAATTGTTCTTTCTCCAATCTTCCCCCATCTGGTATATGGGTTGTACTTGAATGGTGGCTAATACAATCCCCGACACAGGGCACGAGGAGGGGCCAAATACAATCATTAAATAATATAAACTCCAGCTTGATTTACGCTTGTTTTAAGCATGTAATGTCTCTTGCAAATTTTTGTGTTGAATTATTTCCGAGTATTGAACTGCAACTCTAGTATATTGACAGTTCAAAATAAGTTACTGAGAGTGGGAGTTTATATATGCACTTGTATGTGTCTGTATCCCCTTTTTTCGCCCCCATGTCGCAATAAAGCCGAACGACTCTCTAGAAGCTTGTCCTGTGGTTTGATTTTGGCCTTCTGAGACTTGGTCCATGGAGATTGAAATAAGAGCAAATGGTCAAGCTAAACTTAGCTGACTTCTTCCAGAAAGTTTATTGTGCAACTTTGCATCCCTATGTTCTTGTATTATCATGCGAGCTACGTTGACCGTTGCTCTAATACCCTAAATTTGTTCGAGAAAGAAATATATAGTGTGAATGGGATGTCTGAGTAACTTATACATTTCTATCCATGTATTTTTGTGTTTGTTTCTCGCAAGAAAATCAAAGATGTATTAGCAAGTTTGTCTCCTTCGCCAAATAAGATTATTTGTGTTAAAGGTGAATTCAAGATTCATTTTATGAAAGACTTTATGAAGCAAACATCCACATGGTAAATTTAATGGAGTTATTTGTTTTATTTCCTGTAATACAATTCTAAATTACTAATTTGGTCAATATGTGTCTTCTGGGATGTAGGGTTGTTGCCTTGCCCGCCAATCTGGATTTTATGATCTTCAATCATCGAGGAAAAGCATTTCCTTTGTCTATTGACTAGAAGTTGAAGTGACAGAGGTGCTTCTGTACTATTATTGAACCTAAGAGATGAAGTAGTCGAAAGAACTTGGAAGACATTTCTTCCAACAGATATCAGGATCTGAGTTTCTGATATTGTAGTAGTCGAACATTGCGTGCGCTTCATATTCTTGAATTTAGTCGAGCGCATATACTCGTTTAGCATGTTTTAAGCACTATGATTTGATGATTCTATATTATTTTGGCATCGCACAGGTTACATACTAGCAGTAGATAAATGTAGGATTTAAGTAATCTATGATGAAATATGTTGCAGGCACAGAAGCAAAGCACAAAACATAACATCAAATGCAGTAATCAAATTCTCTCAAATCTATCTTAGAACCATTTAAATCAATCATAGATACTTTCCAGTCCACACAACATTGATTAGTGAATTTACGAAGGTCACAGGGAATACTATATAATAACAAACAGATGCAACAAACTACACGAGAGTGAAACGACAGACTATTGAATCACTACCCCGAACTCTCCTTGCTTACAAGAAGTCTTTGGAGGTCACCATAACCACAAGGGACAGCAAGAATACCCTTTTGTCGAAAACCGAATTCTTCCTCTGCTTGCAGCAAAAGTTTCAGAAAACCTGGTTGAGCCAAGTAACTTAACTCTATTATAGACCTCCTAGATTCACCATCATCGATTGTATGGACAGCAAAGTTCCCTTCCTTCACGTCGTCTGGTAGATTAAACTCAACTCTATTATAGACCTCCTTGATTCACCATCATCAACTGTATGGACAGCAAAGTGCCCTTCCTTCACGTCGTCTGGTAGATTATATAGCGAGGAAACCTCGTCTTCATCAAAATTATCATCAATGCACACGAGGATTTTTCTTAGCGTTCTCCTCATAAGATCAAGGATTAGCAGACCTCGTTTCAACCTTGTTGTTTGACTGCAAGCTGACAAGATATACAATCTAGACCAACAGCATCGTAATTTATACACGCTCTCGGAGGAAACAGAACATCGGTTACTGAAAGGCATAAATGAGCAAACTGCATGTGTTTTGCAATTGAAATTTTCTATCTTCTTGAAACCCTTCTTCCTACTTTTGCTTACGTTCTTGAATAAGAACTTTATGAGAAAATTAAAAGACTCTTCAAAGCACTTTCGAACAATTATTCAAACATGTTCAAAAATAGCTTTTGACTTTTCAATAGCCTTGCCAAACGGCCTCAAAATGTGCGTAAGACATCAAAATTGAATATCACATCCAAATCTGAAGCCATCTGAGAACATAAGAAATACAAACAACACATAGGTAACATTTATATTTTACAACAATAATATTAATCAATTACATATAGTCTAAGAAGTTATAAACACTTGAATTTATTCATAACATGCAGTAAATAAAAAGGAAAATCACAAAATAACACTATTATTACTAATCGGCTAATCCAGCTCTTGCCAGTTGGTTTGCGTTCAAAGTCCCGGGACCAATGGTACTGAAAAAACCTCGACAGATCATTAACAAAACCAAACCAGACTCTGTGGCATCTGGCATGGTCCACCGTCCCAGTTCATGTTCAAACATCCCCTGTACTCTTTATCAGACCCAAAAAAAAAAAAACACACCCCCATAAACGATATATGCAAAATAAGCTTTATAACACGAAAAAAACAGTGGAAGATGTACTGTCCATATGACAAGGTTAGGGGGGACGTCATAGGAGAGAAGTTAAGAGGTAAACGAGGTCGGAGCACAGGGCAAAAAGTAGTACGAGGAAGAAAAAAACGATGGCAAAACGGAAGAGAATTAGAACAAAAATGAAGATTATGAGGTAGTAGAAGAAGAGGAAGGGGGAATCATTATCTACCACATAGACAAGCATTGTTTCCGGCAATAGGAATTTTGGTGGGTATTCGTTTCTGCAATTGCTCAACAGGATTGCTGCCGAAAATATGGGGATTCAACGCCATTAATGTCATTTTCACCTTTTCGTAAGAATCTTGATTGGGAGAAAATCTTGTTAAAAGAAGACAACAGGATAGAGTCTCGAATGTGTCACTTCAATTAATTGATAGATCGAGCATTCCACATTTGATGCATGTTCGGCTAGCTTCAAAAGTTCACTTTTAAGTAAATTTTTCGCCACACGCTTATCATATCACTAAATTTTTCACTAAACTATTCAAATCACAATTTTTTCTCCAGCTCCTCGAAAGAATTTGATCTTGCCAGCTTGTATCATATCAAGTGTCAATTAATCCAGAGGGGCATGTTTATACAACACAAAATAAGGCAGCTGATATCTTCAGCTCAATATAAAATAGATAAAAGGGGCAATATTCTGTCCTCCCAAGTTATCGAAAAAAATAATTCATCATTGGACATTGATTTTACTTCCCCTTCTTTGAAGATCCTCCCTTCGATGTTTTCTTGAAAGATTTCTTGTTCGACTTCAACTTGCTTGGGGTTGATGACTTTCCCCCGCCTTTGTTTCCTCGTTTCTTTTCCTTCTTCACATTGTACATGTTCACGGCCTAAAACCCAAACAAAACCAATCCGGAAAAATTGAAGCTTGAAATTCGCTTCCAAATTGTGGAAATAAAATGAAGAAAAAGCTTTTAAGGAAATCTACAAGCACTAATAAGAAGAATTAACCTTTTCAACATTTAGCACGTTGTGAGAATTTTTGGAGATCAACTTATTCAACACTTTCTCAGTTTGCTGTTTTTCTAATGCACCCATTCCCGATCCTTCTGCAGCTGGTAGGAACTGAAGGAAGACAAATAGAAGTATTATAACCTTATTCGTATGTTTGCTAAAGTAGATTAGATCATGCTTACGGTTAGTATAGTCTAACACTGCATCCCGAACATGCTTATAATCACATTGTAATAATTCTTAAGGATAAGAAGTTCATGTATTGCACAAACCTTCCTGTATTTCTTTTCATGCTTTGGGGGCTTCTCTCCAGGCAATTTCTTGTCAAATTTTCCACCACTGGCTGTCGCAGTTGATGCCATTCCAGCAACGTTTTGTAATTCATCCTTGCCAACTTTTCTAGGCATTGCTTGGGTTCCCGTAATAGGTAATGCAGTGGCAGCAAGCTGAACATGGCTGCAAACCAGAAACTAAATCAGATTGTGTGTCGCAGTATGATTAAACTATTTGGCATGGACAGTATTTTCTGACAAGTTATAACCAATGCACTGAATGCAGGCAAATGACTCGTGTACAGATGAATAGCATTGGAGTAAGTTTATACATTACATCATTAGTAGAATGAAAAGTAGAAGTTCTATGGACTTGCAAGGATGGAAAATACGAAGGAACAATTTTCATCAAATTGCAGACACTAGTGAAAAAGAAGTCTATCAAAGTGAATTTTTTCCCTGAAAATTGTAATTTAAAGTATTATACTATAGTATTGCTTCCATAATATTTAGGACAAGGATGACGTGTGAATTTGTAATTCCATTCTTACAAATTCACACCAAGAATTTCTAAATACACTCTTGAATAGAAATGTTAATTTGAAGAAGGCTAACCTTGGCAAGGCTCCAACTTTCGCAGCTTGTTTCAAGTTATGCAACCTATTTTTCTCTTGTTTGTCAACTCTGCTTTTCTTCTCTTTTCGTCTCTCAGCAAAAGGATCTGTTCCTGGTTCTGAAAAAGTATAACGCTGGTTATTACAAAATTGTATCGTAACATAGAAATGATACAAAAATTGTCACGAATATCATCAAAATGAGCAGGAATATCACCATCCTGAGCAAGAGAGTATTATTTGAAGAATAAAAACAAAATAATTATCACTGAACCCCAGTTCAACAAGAATCATTGGAGTGGAAAGAGAAAAGCAAAAGAACTCAAATTTACTTACCATCCGTCATCTTGGCCTCAATAATTGGTATATCCTTGTCATCATTTACACGATCATAGCCATGACGCCGCTTCCAAGCACCAGTTTGCTCATCAAAGGCAAGCTTGTCTTTCTTGCGTTTATTAATACCTGCATGATATGTCAAATTAACATGATTAACAAATTAGAACCATTGCCTCAAATCAGAACCGAGAAAAAGAAAGCTCTTCTACTCATAAGATTAATTGCACTAAGAAGCAGCTTCATGTATTAGAACCACACCTTTCTTTTCAGCAAACAATTCCCATTTTGTAGGTGGTCTAGGTTTGGGAAGCTGAAAAACAAAAAGAAAAATTTGAGATCCTTAATCATATACTAGTATTGAAAATAATCTTAAAAGTTAAAAACCATGCAAAAGGTAAGAGATGATCAACCATGAACGTGGCTACTATTAACAAACATCCTGCAATCATCAGCTAGCATAAATTAAGCCCTTGTTTGACATCCATTCTATTTCTCATTTTTTTCTCACTTTCTTCATTTTAACCACACATTCTATCAATAAAATAATATTACACATAAACCCAAAAATTCTCCTTACTTTTTAACCACACATTCTTCCATCAATCACTATTCTAGAATTTATTCTTTCTCAAAAATGGGTGTCAAACACAAGCAAAATCTTATTCCCTCTACTGAAAAGGAATAGGTTACTCAAGATTTTTCCCCTTTAGTTTTACATTGTATAATACGAATTATGATATCTATATGCATGATTCGTTCACAAAATTATTGCTTTTTCTATTGGCCATTTTATTCAGCAATTTGAAAGAAAATCAAGCACAAGATACTAATAAAAAAATCCCAACATTTAACAATTTCATATTCATGCTCCCATATACTAACACTCTTTCTCAATTCATTAGACATTTTTTACTATTTAATTAAGATCCCGTTAGTTAATTTCATCAAACACAAAGTATGCACCTCATACAGAGACTTCTGTGACACAATAGAAATTTCATCTGAACAAATTGCTTTTCTCATCTTTATCCTTTCTACAGCCTCCCTCACTTCGGAGGCAAAATTCTTCTAGTAAATGTCAGAATTTTATCTTCAATAGAGTTTGGCATATCCTCAAGATCCATGTTATGCCTTCCATTAAATAAATGAAGAAATTATTCCTCTAAGTTCAATGACCCAAATGTTCCTTCGTTTCCAGTAAATGCTTGCTTATTTTATTCATTGGCCCATTATGTTTTGAGTTATCTAAATTCAATTGAAATCCTAAAGTGAGCAAAGTGAGTTTCAATTTTTATCACTAGAAAGTAAACAGTAAAAAATCTTTTCTAAGTGGTAAGTGAACTTTAGACATCTTTCAGGAATTTAATGATGGGCTCTAAGTGATGTGACAACAAGTTTCTAAGAATGAAATAACAATTAACAATTGATGGATTTTGCTCCTAATCTACAGAATAAATGAACTCAAGTTGATATTCAATTCTTGTTTACTGATTGAAAACTTATTCTACATTAAAGGATATTAAGTGTAGGTTCGAATTTAGTTAATCCTTTTGTTCAGATTACTAACACTGTTACCATTCACCCAAGCAAACAAACAAGAAACATGAATTTAATGCATATTTGAGAATGATACATCAACAAACTTCCCAATACAATTGGGGTTGCCCATATTTGAGAATTATACAAAAAAGATATTCCTTCCTTTTGTTTCTCCTTCTCTTGTTTTTAGCTCTTTCTTTCCTTTTTGGATCTTTTTTCTGGTTCTTATTACAAGTGCATAAATAAATGAGAATGTAGAGAATACCGGCTTCTCTCTTGGCAATCTTGTTGTAGGTGCAGGCAACTTGACAGTGGGACCATCTGGATCTTGAGTTGAAGGTAAGTTAAAGAGGGCATCTGCAACTGCTTGTACCAATTTGGTGCCATGTTCAACAGCCTCCTTCACTAGCTCCTCCCTATTTGTGACAAAAAGTATATAAATAAAATCCAAACAAACCACTAAAGCTTAAGATGAAGAAATTCAGCTCTCCCAGAATCAAAAATACTAAAATGCTTTAAGAACGTAATATCTTAGAGCAACATTCGGATAATATAAAGAGAATCTTAGTCCATTGTTATTTTCGGACAAGCCAAATAGCCCTTTATAGTAGGGATGTTCTGGCTGCAATCGTTATTAAGCTCAAAAGTGTAACTGAATAATCGAACGGTTATGGCATAATATACACTCCAAATCTTTTCTCATTCCAAATATAATTGCATATACAGCAAAAGCTCTTCAGATTTTGCAAAGGAGTTTGAACCTGTGCTTATCTAGATAAAATGAGGAATTTAAGAAAAATGAAAAAAGAAGCAAGACCAAAAACCTGGAAGACGAAGAAGAAGGGAATTGATGATGCGGATCAAAGGCCATGAGGTTTCCCAGGTCGATTTCATATTGTGATTGCTCCATCTCCTTATCTACTACATTTGCAACAAAATTTAGTCGAACTGTCACATTTTTTTGGACAGTATATTCCATTAAATGATTTATATGTAAGCTATTAAATAACTTTCAAATAGTAATATTTCATGTGGATTAACATTCTTCAAGAGTTAATATACTGTAATTAAGTAAATGTCATGTAATGACATTCCAACTACGAATGGAAAAGAAAACCCTAATGTACAGAATTAAATGTGTTTTGATGTGTTTGCAGCACAGTAACTAGCATTTGCTCTTTTAACTGAAAAACTAGTTCACACTCAGCCAAAAAAGAAATATCGAGATGGTACGCTTGCACCGAAGACACAAACAGCTTCTTACTCATTTTTTTTTCATTTTAGGGATCAAAGCTATTATCACAATATTATATTCTCAAGAACAAAATGCATAAAGATTAACATTAAAGCTTAAAACATAAACACGAATTTGGACAAAAGAGATCATTTTTATAATCAAATTGGTTCGTGAAACAAAAATACACTCCAATAAAAAAAACCAATAGAATGAGATCACTGTTTTTTGTTCAAAAACATTACTGCAGCCCAAAGAATGTAAAGCTATTACTCTGCATAGAAGCTTTTTTCCTCAAAATTTCACCATTTTATGACTCCATGTGGCACTTTTTATTAAAGGCTTTATTACATGATTAATCAATTCAGTAAATCGCACCCAAAGGAGTACCCTTCACATAAACATAATTTCTGAAAGCAAACACCAAAACTAAACAGAAGTTGTTTCAAAAAGGAAAACAATAAAACATGCTTCTTCTTCTGCAAAAACTCAAGGAACGAAGGCTACATGTTAAGATACTAAACCAACACCAAAAAACTATTGAATGCTACCTTTGTCGTTACAATTGAAGGAGTTCGAAAAGATACAAAGAAGCACTTTGGGAGCTAGAGAGAAGAGAATCAGTATCGCCTCCTGGCTCCTGCGGTATTCAGGGTTTTAGAAATTAAGAGACGATGGCAATATCGGTAATAGTCCTCTTTTTTTTTTTGGTCGCGAGGAGGCCTATAAGAGAGATTCGGGCCGAGTTACCAGGCTCAAAATAGGCCTGGGTGGACATGGGCTTGAGCGGCATCAGGTTTTAAAAAACAACATAGTTTATGTTTAGTAGAAATTAAAATCAAATCTTTAGCGTGTTTATGTTAGAATATGTGATTAAAAAATTCTATATCATGTAATAAAATGTGTGATTAACTTTAATTAAATTTCAGTGAGATTTATTTTAACGGTACCAAACAGGAACAAAGAAATGTTTGTATTAAATTCACTTGTCATGTTAGTGTTTCAGTTTATAAGGAGGGAAATTCCATTTGTACATAAGAGGTTGACAACTTCTCATATGCGTGTGGGGGTGTATGCTTAAAAAATTCAAAAAAAAAAAAAGTGGGCTCCTCCATTGTCAGTGTCGGTCAACATGTTTGTCAACCATTTGATTGTAAAAATAGCATGGTTGTAATAAGGAACCCTATAAGTTTGACATGATTGATTATAAATTCAAACACAACATTAAAATTGATGATTGAAAAAAAAAAAAAAAAGAAGATGTTACCCGCTTAAAAATGCAACTAAATCTAATAACCTAAAGACGAATTCCATCCTCGTATGCATACATATTTGTTGTATATATCCTTCTATAATTTCTAGTACAATCCGTTGTTGATTTACAATTTGAAAACCATCCTCCTCCTCAATGATCACATGACAAAGCAAGCATTAGGATTTTCATCACTAAACATTTGATCATTTACATTTACATAGGTGGGTGATGGTAGATGCTGCAAGGGTCGATATACAGTATTGGTGTAATCTTGGTTGTATATTGTCAGACCATAGTCTTGATTTGCATAACTTTGGGTGTACATTGGTGAGGTATAGTGCATATGTGGAGTGTGCCCTTGATACTCCATTTTGTTAACCTCGACCCTTTTCTTCTCTCTTTTACTTTCTTCACCTTCATCGGCACCTTCATTGGCATCGCCACCTTGTTTCTCTTCCTCATATCCTCCGCCACCGCCACCGCCACTGTCACTGCCACCTTCTTTTCCCTTCCTTCCCTTGCCTTCATCTTTCTTTGAAGGAACAATCTCTATGTTCCTGTTTAATTTTTCTTTTAAATATATTGTGAGCTCTTTCAAGTTTATTTTTCCGTTTACTATGACCAGATCCTTCTCCAAATCTGTCGTTACTGAATTCACCCCTATGAAACAAGGTTTTAATTTTATAATAAATAATAAAAATGTAATATTAATATTTGCATAACACATAAAACAAACTCACCATCAATATTTTTTACTATCGTTCGTTCTATTTTATGGGCGCATCCTTTACAGTGCAGTTTAATCTTCATCATCACTGCACTATCTGTAGGCTAAAAATAAAAAATCTATAATTAGTAAAAAGGAAAAAATTAAGCCAAGAAGTATACAGCAATTAAAGATTTTCAATACCTCTTTGAATTTATTATCATCGCCATTTTCTTCCTGAGGTTTCTTTCTGGGTTTTTCGTCCGATTTCTCGTCATCAATGCTGCCATGTCTGCCGCCTCTGCCGTCCTTTTTGGGCTGAGGTGAGATGAGCTCCACCTTTTTCTTAGTTTTGTATGCCACTCTCTCTCGGAGCCAAATAGGGTCCATTTTCCCTGTCACGGTCAATCTGTTGTTGCCACTGTCTGCCTTAACATTCTCAACACCTGTACATACAACACAAAAATATGATGTCATTCATGAATTTTTGAATTGGTGAAACCTAACGGTGAATAACGTTTGAAAATTTGACGGCCGACAATCCTAGGAAAGTACATTGACAACTATGAAAAATTAGGTAGCTGAACTGGGTACGAGCCTCCTTTTAGAAGAGAGGTTAAATCCTTTGATGGGCAAGACTAAGCATATACATGTTGAAGTACCTTCAAAATGGTGAACGGTGCGGCTGACTTTCTTGGCACAGCCTTCGCAATGCAAGTCAAGCTTCAATACGGCGGTGATGAGGCCATCTTCTTTCTTGCTTCCACGATCGGGTGCTGCTTTCTTTGTATCGTCTCCCTGGAAGGAAAGAAAACAATAAATGATTGATTTGAGTAAAATGACAATCTTTTTTTCTCACATAGATGATCGTATATAGAAAGGAAATAGTTACGTACCTCGCACATTGTGTCGTTTTCGGTATAAAAGTTTTGTGTTTGATGAATATTGTTTAGGTATAACAAAAACGGAGTTGTTTGAACTTTATAGATTTGAAAATGTTTATCGATAAAAAATCATTTAGATGACCATTAAATTATTCCAAAAACAGTTGAAATTCTTGAGTTTAGGTTGTAATTGTACTAAACGGTAGTGGTTGTACTAAATTAGTTAACACTTATATATGTAGTTGAGTGTCACAGGTTTTGGAGTAGTAATTGTACTACATTTGGGTCCTAACTAAAAGGTACTAAATGATCCTGTTTCGTAATATTTGGTACTGTACAACGAGGTTATATTAGAATATATTTATAAGATGTTACATGTCTCCAGAACGAAGGAAAATGATTTTGTAAAAATAATACTATATGCATGGGTTTAGGTAAGCTAGAATTAATCAACCGTCATCCTTTTTTAAGTTAACCTAGATTGGGATGGTCGTCCAATATATATAGTAGCTAACGTTTAAAAAATTTCATTTAATATTTTTCTTATTATTATGCCTAAAGACGCCTCCAACTTCTGTATTACTCCCCCGTTTGAAACTCATTTTTTTGACCAAATCTTATTTTTCTACATTGGCAGGCAGATTTAAAATTATAAAACGATTCAATACAACTGTCAAAATGTGTTAACATTGTTCATAGTAGTTCACGTTGGAGTCTTGCAGCCTTACAATCCTTATAATTAATTTCCAGCTTTATATCGTCTTTTTGTCATCCAGACCTTGAGACCTCTATTCTCCTCTCTAGCAAGGCTCCTTAAACATTTATGATTTGTTTTCTTCGACCTTTATTGAGTTTCTTCAACAAAATATTTGGCATCTTCCAGGACTAATGGTTGCTTGGGTGGATTATGTAATTTAAAGATCTCGTGTGCGTTATCCACTCTCACAATGTGCTCACCCTTCTCCATGACAATCAAAGTTCGACTTGTTGTTAAAAAGGGTCGACCTAAGATAATTGGCATATCGTGGTCGTCTTCGAGGTCCATAACAAGAAAGTCCGTGAGGAATATCAGCTTTCCAACCTTGATGTTGATGAGTACACCCTCAACCTTTCACCATGTATATCTGATGCTCCTATCTACTAGTTGCAGTGTTACATTCCCTGAACTTGCAAGCTCTTCTTTGCATGTGTTGGTTAGATATTTTCGCCAATTTAGCTACAAGATCTTCTAATGAAGACTTAACATTCTGCTAAAAATTTGGCAGTGCAGTTTGTTGTGGTGCAATCTGAGCACCATGATTGTTGCTCCATTGGAAACTTGGGTGGTTTCGTCAGTCTGGGTAATACGTGTTAAGATTTGGATTGTGTTGTCTTTGAAGATTATGAGTGTAGTTCACATCCCCCACTGTCTGAACATAAGGAGACCCTACATTACAATCAACAATCTCATGATTCCCTCCACAATGTTTACATTTCAGTCCCATTGTCTGGGCTGCGTTTATCTAATCCGTCTTTTGTGTCAATGAAGCCAATTGTGTTGAAATTTCGTCAAATAATAAACTTCAAATACCCCAGCAACTCTCTTTCCACTCATCATTTCAGTAGGCTAAAGTACACTGGTGAATGCCAGATCCTCCATAATTTGGTAGATTTGATTCGCGGTTCTTTTTGTGATAGAACCATCGCATGCAGAGTCTACGTTAGTCTGCTTAGTGGATTCAGACCAATGTAAAAGTACTAGACTTGAAGCCATTTTTGCAATCCGTGTTGTAGGCATTGGCGGAGTAAACCCTTGTATTGTTCTCAAGCCTCTGAATAGCATTCTGAGTCCAATTGTTGGAATGTGGTAATCTCGCCCTTAGCTTTCAATCTTTTTTGGTGGAAAATATTTTATAAGAAATTTCTAACTTAATTAGTTTCATGTAATGATGTTCTGAGGTGAACAAGTGTATAACCTCTCTCTGATTAAGTCTCTTAAAGTGTATGGGAAAAGTTTCAGTCTGATTGCTTCACTGACTCCCTGGATACTCGATAGTTGCACACATGTCCAAAAAATTTGATATACGAGCGTTGGGATTCTCTATAGCTCTTCCAAAGAATTGTAGCGCATTTTGGAACACGTTGATCACATCAGTCTTCAAGTAGAAGTTTGTCTAACCAAATGCCGGATATACTATGCTAAATTGGCTTTCTACAATCGATGGAACCATGTATTCACCTATGAGCCTTGAATTTTCATTAGCTGCAACCACATTCTGTTGTGCTACTCCCAGATTAGCCCTGATGGCTATTTGATTCGGATTTTCCTCTGTCACATCTTCCTCTTCCTTTTTTGGTGTGTTTCCAACTGTTGCTTTTTTCGAAGTTGAATGTTTTTTCCATTTTCGGGTCAAATTGAGCAAAATCACCGGTTCTTAAACTTCACATACAATGTCTTGAAAAATGAAGCAAGAAATATTGTAAAGTTTACTTAATATAATGAACTAAATTTTAAAAAAAAAATAGTAAAATTCAGATTAAAACTAAAATTAACTAAACTTATAAAAAAAAAATAATCCTCGACAACAGTGCCAAAAAGTGATTCTTTGAAAACTGCAAGTGTGCGGGATCGTTGTCAAATAATATAATGATGAATAGACCGTCGAACTCACGAGGACTATGTGTTTGACCGAATTAAAATTAATAGAAACTTTAATCAAATAGCAACAAATTTGGTGATTTTTTCTATACTAATACCTAAATTATCAATTAAAGTAAGTAAATGTATTTTTTCAAATGTGTGAGAAGTATTGCTAAGATGTCGAATCCTTCTTATTATTCTATTTTTAGTGTAAAAATTAAAGTGACAATTTGAAATCATTCTTGTTGGTCAATGTTCCTAATTTAATTGAAAACATTTTTTTATAGCGATCAAATATATTCCCCTCATGTGGTCCTTCTATCTCTCGATAAAAGATGCAAACATGATAAATATATTAACAAGTGTTAGAACACTTACTGAAACAATATAAAATTTAGAGGCATATATCTATCATATGTTGAATCTTACAATGTTTATTATATTGTACTTAAACCCTATAGTCTCTCTCTCGACAATAATAAAATTCACTAACAATTCAATTGGTGATCAAGCAATTGAAAAGAACGATAATAAACATTCACAAATAAAATCAAGTTAAAGTCAAAATAATTAATTAAAAACTAAAAATATCATAACAAGAGTTCATCTCATCCTAAAATTAGCCTAACATATCGAAAATACAAGAAATCTCCAAAAAATTAAGTTTAAATCTTCACTTGATTGAATTTTTGCAAGTCTCCTTCAATTCTCTCACAAAAATTATGAAAACTTTCTCCTTTAATGATAATAAGTAATGAGTATTGGAGTATGAAATGTATATGAGAAGTCTCCAATATGTATTCTACTGTTATGTATTTGTAGGAGTAGAAAATTGGTCGAAAAGTACGTCTAAATTGGCTTCCAAAAGAAATATAATCGAATGAGGAAAGTTACATTCGCGCATAGAATTTTTTATTTCTGCACAGCAGTGAGTATTTTGATAATAACTTTTTCTCCAGATATTCGATTGAGCCGATTCAACTTGCGTTGGAAAGATAACTCAAAGGGATACAATTTTGATAGAAAGAGAATTTTTCCAATCCAGACGTTGACTGTGCCCAAAATGAGTCTTAATATTCGGAAAAATTTTAAATATAACTTGTACGATTGAAAATTGATTTGATAATATTTTGATCATATTCCATTCCTTCTAATTCCATCCAATTGTCTCCTAGAAATCTTTGAAATATTGTCTTGTGGTCCGAATCAACTATTAAATATTTACAATTTGGTCCTTAAATTTTGGACTTTGCCATTTTCCTTGATTTTCTTTTTTTCTTCTTCAAATTCCTCGTTCAACCTTTGAGTTTAACCTATATAACATAAAATACAACAATTTAAGATATATTTTGT
>CAIGRO010146354.1:0-11559 GCA_903798355.1 Fraxinus baroniana | reverse complement strand
CGAAAATCACTCCACCCTCGCCGAATGTACCGCCACAAACTCACCCCATAAATATACAAACATTTATAGTACTCTTCAGAAGTGTGTGTAAGTAAAACGTATTGACAATAAGCATATATGAATTCACCGTCCAGCAAAATGAGTCTAATTACTCTTAGAAATTGTTCATCTCTCTTCACCCTGCAAGTTTTCAGGCTGTAGAACAGAAAGTACATAGATTCAAGTACCCCTAATAGATATTTCTAACTGCTCTATCCTTTTAGCCAAATCATGTTTCCCGTAGTTTTTTAACCCATCAGTAACCATGTCAAAACTCTGTGACATAGGCAACAAATTTAACTCGGTCATCTCCACCAAATAATTGGCTGCCTCAACAAATCTACCTCCACGTCCACACATCTTTATCAGCATCGTATAAACTGGTCTATTTGGTGGATGCCCCTTCACCTTCATGTCAACAAAAAAGCTAAATGCATCGTCAAACTGTCCTCTTCGACATAGAGCTTTCAGGATAGGAGCGTATAAACTGGGAAATGGTCGGTGCCCCCCCTCAATGGATCTATGAAGAATTCTAAAAGCCTCGTCAACTCTTCCAATTTTTGAAGCAACGCTTATCATAATCTTATATGTCTCTGTGTCAGGACAAAGTCCCAGTTGGGAAACATCATTAAAAAGATTGATGCAAAAGTCAATCCCCCCAGATTTGCACACAGCTTCCACTAAACAATTAAATGTGCCAACATCTGGCACAAACCCTTCTTTGGTCATTTTTCTCACTAATCCTTTTGCTGATTCAAGATAACCTGCATTTATCAAACCATCAATCAAAATGTCACGGCCACGCACGGGGGGATTAAAGCCCTTAAGATTCATCTCCTCCAGGAACTCTTGGGCCTCCCTCATCTTTCCCACAGAGCACCATGCATTTACAAGAATCGAGTAAGTCCTCTTATCAGGAACAACACCCTTTCGGATCATTCTCCGAATCAACGCATAGGCCCCTTGGAAATTTTTTATCTCACATAGAGCGTAAAGCAAAGAGTTGTATATCCCAATTGTTTGAGGACAACTGAAGTTTTTTAGGCGATTGAAGAGCTCTACGGCTTGGTCAATATGACCATTCTTTCCATACTGTTCAATGATGAAAGACACGACAGAAGGTGAGATGGGAAGGTTGAGGGTTTTCATCTGGTGGGCAACCTTCCACATGGTCTCCCAGTGGCGATTGTGAGCAAGGGTCTTAAGCAGCTCTTCGAACTCAAGGGTGGTGGGATCATAGTGAGGGTGATGGGTGCGGACCCAATTAAAGAATCGGAAGGATTCAATACCAGAGTGGCAGCAGCTTCGAAGGACACGGTACACTAGCTCAGAATTGACAATGCTAGTGATCTGCATCTTATTGAGTGTTCGTTCCATGTAGATATCTCGGCGAACTATGTTAGATATGTGGTGTATGGTAGCGAAATAATCATCGTTGGATAAACCTCTGCCACTTCCGGTATTGTTTCTTGGGTTAGAGACAGATGTCATGGTCTTAATGTACATGAAAATGCCAGTGGCACTGGCTTTGGCTGGGTTAGAAGTTTTCCGAATTAGCCAGGCAGCTGACATGGAGCCAGGAACGTTGTTCAGTGAAGGCACAATTTAATCAACTCCTTAAGCTACTCAAGTATGCAAGAATCATGCGCCAAAAGTACATTTTGATACACAACCTATCAATTGCAGTATATCAGTATTTATCATTTCAAGTAACAAATATTGTAAATACAATCCTTTTACTAGCATAATTTAGAGCAACATTTTATGAGAAAATATCAAAACTTCCAGTGCATCTATTTATGAGAATATTATCAGGATGAATCTTCCTCTCCACAAAGTGTAAAAGAAATGAAGAAACCTAACATGAAAGCATGAAGAGCAAATATAATGAGGAAAATGTTTAACATCTTTTCTAGTAAAAAAAAGATGGCAATTGAGATACATCAGTAATTAAAGTTTGAGTGGTTACATTAAAGGCCAAGTTATCTGCTCTGCATACAATTAGGCAGGAACAACTTAGCAAATCAACTTAACAATTGCAACTAGTTTCAGTTTTTATTCTCAGAATTTAGATAGAAAGGATGATCAATCTTGAATTGCATCCTTCTATAAATTTACAACTGCAGTGCACAAAAACGCATACAATAGCATAAGTAAACAACACAAAAAGAAAAGTAGAGTAAATACGGTTGGAGTCCATATAGCCCTAGAACCCTACACAACGAATTGATTCAGACTTTCAGTAGGCAAAAACATGTGTTTCTCTTGCTATATTAATTTTACAAACACCTAATTTATTAGGGTTCTCCCATGTACAAACAGCATTTACAAGAAGACAAAGAAGAATATCTCATTTTTTTTCTTAGTTGTCATAATTCAACCTAAGAGGCCAAATCCATCAAGTAAATTATTAAAAGACTGAATCAAATGCGAACATTTCAATTTGTAATCAAATATGAAACTATTTTACTCTATATGTACTCCATATGTTCCTAAAGAATATATAAAGATAAAAATGCAAGCAAATGGAATTAGAACCTTATGAGAAAGGGCAAAACTACTTGAGATCACCGATGAAGATTTATGCAACATATAACTTGGAAATTCTCCATTTGCACATAGAACTTAGTCCTACTCCTCGGCAGATATATCCTGTAGTCGTTTTAGTGTGTGCACCACTATTACCAATCCATCAGGCAAAAAAAAAAAAGGAGCTAAAACCAGATATAGAAAGACTATATTCAACTCAGTCCCCATCTCAGTTTACCACCAACTTCAATAACTTCACAATATTTCAACTCTATAAAACTAAACGCAGGTCAAACCGCTCCACAAGCAACAAAAATATCAAATAAACAAAATCAACTATCGCAAACACTCAAACAAGAATTAATCGCAAAGGGAATTACCATTATTAGTGAAATCAGAAAGCCCAAATTTCCACCAAGAATACAGCTGCAAATACTAAAAACCAACGCCCAAAAATTTATCACGGCTTGTGGTTTATATTCATTGAACTGAATTCGTAAATGTTTTGCGGCGCGGGTTTGCCTGTTGAGATTGTTGAAACGGTAAGTCCGTGCGAGAGTGATTTCGGATTGGAAGCTCAATTTGGAATACCCACTTATTTGTAATTTTGTATAAATTGTAGGGTAATTGGCGCAAAACAGGCCTTTGGTCGTACCTTGGCGCATAACGTCCTACCTTTAGTTGTTGAGCAAAATGTTCTTTCCGTTCACAAACCATTAGAATTAATCGTTAAATAAAAAAAAAAATTAATTTTTTATTTTCCACAAGTAAGAGTAAAATCGTCCAACCACCATAACTACACGGTGCTTCACTTCTATTCCGCCTTCTTCTTCTTCAAATATTATGCATAAACTACAAAGTATAAGTAATATGAAAATTAATTTGGATGGTAATGTAAAAAATAAGGAAAAATGATGAAAATCACTATATTTTTTGTTGAACTTCATCATAACTGACGTAAAAATAAAAATAAAAAATGGAATGGTATATGAAGAGATTGACTGTGGTCGATAAAATTAAGATATGCATTCTCATTTTGTGCTTACGAAGGGTGTAAATAAAGGATACAGTGAGAAGAACAATTAAAATGTGCTTATGTGAATAGAGGTTTCGAATAAGAATGGAGAACACGAACATGAACGGGTCTTCTTTCCAATTTAGCATGAAATTGTCTTTGCGAGAAACATCCCTACCTTCATTTTATCTTTGCGAGAAACATCCGTATCTTTACATTGTATTGGTGCAAAACATCCCTACCTTTGTTAAAAATTGTGCAAAACGTCCCTGCCGAATACAACTCAGAGACCCTGTTTATATGACTTGCAACTCACTATCCCTAACACCCCATTTCGAACACAGCAAAACCAATAATTAATAACCAAGCTCAATAACCAAACCTGGCAATTACACTACTCAACAATCAAACGCAATAGCCTAAACTCAGTAACAAAATAGCGAGGAGCATATAATATTGCAGTCAATGAAGCAAAAACCAGTGCAATTTCTATCCAATTCAAAAAATCAACAAAACATATACAATTCAGCATATCCTACAGCAATGACTTGTGGTGAATGAACCTTAACCATATACAATTCATGTGCAGTGATTCATTGAACAAAAACTGATTTTTTTTTTTAAAAATGCTAAAACCAGTAGCAAAAAAAAGCTAGAACCAGTAGCATAATCATATTAATTCCATGCTAATGGTGGTACCCCTTTGCAGGTCCTACTATTGTGTCCTCGTGCACCACATTTTTTGCATGTCATTATGAGCCATGCTCTTTTCCTTGGAGCTAATGTGGCTGGACCAGATTGACTCTGGCTTGAAGAAGTTTTTCTATACCTCTTTGATTGACTTGATACCACTTCATTTGGCTCTTTCCTTCTTTTTTTTTTTCTTTTTTCTTTTAGCAACAAAATAGTGAGGAGCATATAATATTGTAGTCAATGAAGCAAAAACCAGTACACTTTCTGTCCAGTTCAAAAATATCAACAAAACACATATAATGCAGCATATCCTACAGCAATTACTATTGTAGTGAATGAACCTTAACCATAAACAATTTATGTGCAGTGATTCATTGAACAAAAAATTGAAATTTTTTGAAAAAAAAAGCTAAAACCAATAGCATAATCATATTAATTCTGTGCTGGTGGTGGTGCCCCTTTGCAGGTCCTACTATTGTGTCCTCGTACACCATATTTCTTGCATGTTATTATTAGCCCTGCTCTTTTCCTTGGAGTTGATGTGGTTGGACCAGACTGACTCTAACTTAAAGAAGTCTTTCTAGACCTATTTTGATTTACTTGATGCCACTTCATTTGGCTCTTTCCTTCTTTTCTTTCTTTTTTTTTTTTTTTGCCTCCCAACCTTTTTTGTGTACACTGGTGGTCGAGAGGATTGAGACCTGGGTTAGGCCATGAGTCCGGGCCTGTGATGGCGAAGATGGATGGAGTATAAATCATAAGGTATGCCTCATTCTTGTAGATGTCATCTACATACTCCATTACATTAAGGCCCCTCGATGCAACCGAGGCAATGACATGGCAACAAGGAATTCCTGATAATTGCCAAGTACGACATGTGCATGTTCTTGCCCATAGGTCCACATCATTTAGTATGGTGCCTACGTTGTGTTGAACTTGAAACCTTTCATTTCCTACATATTCAGCCCACTCCACCCTTGCAAGTCCAATATTCTTGTCTAGAATTTTTCGAATTCTAGGGCCTATTGATACTATTCACCGATCAGAGGACTCTCTACGGGCAACAACCCTCTTCATCCTTCTAGCATTGTTAAAATGGGCTTCTCTCTTGCGCTGACAATTGTACTATTAAATGATTCACATAAGTTGTTTAGAAGCATGTCACATTTATTCCCTTCTCTGAAACGGGATTTACTCCAATGAGATGCCGGTTTTGATTCAAGTCATTCGTATGCAGCTTGGTCCAAGTCCAACATTCGCAGCATGTGTTGAAGCCACTGTAACACAGTTGTCGCTTTGGCTGCATCCCACATACAATTCTTCAAAGACAATCCCTTGTGTGAAGCACTTAATTTGTTGTATAAATGTCTAACATATGTTCTGTGTTAAGCATTCTCAAACAAGATCTCAATTGCATTAACTAACCCCTTTTGTTTATCAGAAATAAATGTCCATTGCTCACTGACGTTCATGTGTAAATCATCCTTCAACAGTCCCATAAACCATCTCCAGTTATCCACATTCTCAACCTCTACAACTGCATACCCCACTGGATACATACCATTATTAGTGTCCACACCAACTGTAGACAATAACTGTCCACCGTGCTCTGTCTTCAGAAAGCAACCATCTAACCATATTAACCTTCTACAGCCTCTAAGAAAATCTTCCTTCAAAGCTCTAGGCAAATGTACAGTCGTTTGAATTCACTTGCATACCCCTCAACGAAAGCAGTTGTTCCGATGTTTGTCCTCTTCAACTCTTCACAATAATCCCATAAAATTCTATAGTGCTCAAACACACTACCTTGAATCTTTTCAAGTGCCCTCTCCTTGGTTCTGTACACTTGCCAAGCTGATATGTCACCCAAACCATCCATTTTCACCCTCTCCATGAATGTACTAACTGATATTTTTTGTTCAGGCCTCCAATCAAATATATACATATTGGCCAGATAGGTAGAGCTCACTCTGAAGTTCCTATACACCATCGGTCATGTATGCTCTTTGACTAAAGTTTTAATCACGAAGCTTGTCTTCTTATGCTCCTTCGTAGTATATAACAATCATGGGAAATCCCCCTTACATATGGCTCTCAGTCTCATGGCGTCATCCTTCTTATATTTGATCTCTCGGTTTCTACGAACCGAATGTTCAGTGATTGCAGCCTTCACGATGGCCTTGGACTTAAATACTAAGTCTGCATAGCATAACAAAATTATTATGACCTTCGTATCAATAAAAGTGAGAATTAGTACAGATATCTTCAACTAACATGTTCTAAACACTGGATCCTCCATATCTGTACTAATGTTGAAAGCATCACTAAAATCCCTGCTTGTACCTTCATCTTCTTCACTTTGAATGTTTCTTAAATCATCGGAGTCTCCATAGTCGGTATCTAAATCCCTAACCTACTGTGCATCAGCTGCACTAAATCTGAAATCAAAATTAACCCGTTGACTCCCTGGTTTACCAGTAATTGCATGCTCATGCTCCATCTTGTAATTAGATTCCACCAACCCTTCAACTTCCTCTCCCCCACTTTGTTCTTCAGTGACATCTTTAATCACAACTTCATCCATATTTGCACCTTCGCCATGATAGTATTCTAAGCTTTCCTCGTACTATGACTACAATTTTTCAGCATTCTCCTCAAAAAATTTGTCTACCCAAGTAACTTTATCCTCCGCTCATTGGTTCTCTTCGACAATTGGTACATAACAATCTTCAAATGTTTGGTTGTCATCAACTTCATGCGCATGCAACGACAATGCATACGATTGCCTTGGGGCAATGACATATATTTGTAACAAGCCTTGGCCCTCCCTGTCCTTAAGCATGCACAAAATATCCATTTCACTTGCCAATATATTCAATCCCTCTCCTAAACTCATCCTTTGGTTCTTATAATAGAATTCCAGCACCATGTCATTGCCAACCGCATGTAAAAATTTCATCAAATTCTCTTTCGTGCACCATGCAGCCTGGAAATAATCGATGAAAAGCACAAACCCCCTTCATACACCAAATTGTTTGGTTTTGCATAAAAATTGCCGCCATGATGAACTTCAACAGTGAAGTATGGAGAATTACGACCTGCATGCAAACGGTAGGAAATTCAAAAACAAAAATCCAACAAGAAATTGACAAAAATACACATAAGTCATGAATATTTTTCAGAAACAACCGAAAACCCCTAATTTCACACACAACTTATAAACTGAATCAGCATAAAAAAAAATTGGGTGAATACACATAATTTTTTGGGTTAAATGCACGTAGAAATTTGGTAGATTGAACAACATACTGTAAATGGGTGGATCATCTCCTGGGTCCCTCAAAATCGGAGAAAGCATGTTCAGTGCAAGATTTCTGCTTCGAGTATATACCCGCATAACGGTGATAAACCGCTAAAAAACTAAATGAAAACATTCAATTAATCCAAAAATCAAAAGATTTTTCAGAAATCATAAAAACCCATTTTCGGATTTTTTTTACAGTCACTTGCGTCTCACTGTGAGCTTTAACAAATCGTGGACGGTGAACAACGAGGCGGGAAACGGAGAGGAGAAGGTGGTGAACGAAATATGAAGAGATGGGTTAGGCATGAGATGGATAAACCAGGTCCGCCTCCCTTCCAAGTACTTGGGTTTTGTGTAATGAAGCATTTAGAAGTGAAGTACTGTGAAGTTATGGTGGTTGGACGTTTTTAGCCTTTTCTGTGGAAAATAAAAAAACCACTATTTTTTATTTAACGGTGAATTCTAACGGTTTGTGGACGGAAACGGAAGGACGTTTTGCGCAAGAAAAAGTAAAGGTAGGGACGTTATGCGCCAAGAAATCAAATGTATGAACGTTTTCCACAAAAATCACCAAAGGTATGGACGTTTTTGCGCCTATTACCCTAAATTTTACTAGTAATTAATTTTTGCTCGATTTATAACTTATTAATCACATATTTAATTAATTTTTATTAACATCAACTAAAAATTTGATTTTAAACAAAATCAAACAAGGTGTTATTTCCCTTCCACATAACATGTTTAAAAGTCTTTTTTTTCCCCCTCAATATATGTAAATAATAATTAAGATGCAGCTTGACAACCATTATTTAAAAAAAAAAAAAATTCTATACACTTATTTTTAAGCACACATTCACACAATAAAATATTATGCACGTAAACTCAAAATTTTTTCCTACTTTTTAATCATACATTCTCCTAAAAATTACTATTCAGAACATTATTTTTCCCAAATAATGGTTGTCGGCTAAAATATATTACACGTTTTAATATTAGCCCATGTTTGACAATCATTACTTCGAACTCTTTTTTCTACGTACTCATTTTTAACCACATTCATACAATAAAATATTCTGCACGTATATTCAAAATTTTTCATTATTTTTTTATAGCATACTTTCTTAAAAATCACTATTTAAAGCACTATTTTTCCCAAATAATGATTATCAAATAGAGGCTTAATGCACAAAGCAAACTTATTTAAGTGAACGGGCAAAATCGGCCCCTTAAGAGTGTCCACATTTTGCTAGAAACTCCCATGGTAATTACCAATAAGTGAACGGGCAAGTTATACTCTAAAGAGTCAAGTATTTATCTGTCTTGTTTTTCCACTTTTTCACACACGAATTCATCTGAAAACACACCAGAAATTTTTCTGCATACAATTCGAGTTCTGTCTGCATACATTTTAAGTTCTGTTTTGAATTTTTGAGGTGGTATTGTTCAGACACTAAATCAGTTTGCCAAAGTAGTAACTATGGTGCTCAGAATCTACTAGTTTTACCATTGTATCTTGGGAAACTGACGCTCATATTAAACCTTAAGCACGTACGGTGAGGGGGCGAATATGTTTTAAGGAAACTGTGTTCGCATAGGTATTGGTTTGTAATTTCTTTTACTGCAATTTAAATTATTTGTTATATTATTTTATTGCAAGTTATTAATAAGGTATCAATCTTGCATGTATTGTATATGTTGCATATACGGTATCGGTGCTAATAATTTGCTATTTGTCAATAATTTACTCATTAGCTGGTATTTATCCACTTAAATATAATACCAACAAAGTTAGGGGGCAGAAGTTGGTTGGTTTGATGTGAATCATGAGATGTGGTGGCAGCTTTTATATGAATTATGAGCACCGTTCAAAAGTCGACCGGTGATATATGGATAAAAGGCAAGTATCAAATATTGAGGAAAAGAAAGATACGATAATCTCCATAATATTGACAACGAAGCTGACAATCTGATATATTAGACAAGAATCAATTAAGTCATCCAGTAAAGAAAGTTGATCTCGAAAATCTCGATAAATAAAGAAAAGAATCAATCAATCTCCATATGATCAAATCACTTACAAGAGAATTAAAGGAGGTTGTAAAATCCTTATTATTGAATTAATGAGAATAACATGAGCCTTCAAAATAATTATTTCTATAGAAAACTTTCCTTAACAACCTTTTACGATAAGTGGATTTAAATGGATAGCGCTAGCTCGAAGATCCACATTGCATTGGGGCATGTACATAAGATGGGGAAATTACAAACTTGTACTGTTTGATGTATCATGGCTAGAACAACTTTAGCTTCCACAATAGCCAAGTTTTGACCATTGGAACATCAGATTTTGGAGCCTAAACTGTACGAGAAAAATGATGCTAATGCTTTCGAGGTTTAGCAAATCTCAGATGGTTAAATTCATTTGCATTGTCTCACCAAATCTTGTTGTCTTGATGTACAGCAGTCACGACCGAATAAAACTACATATTAGCAAGAACATCGAGGCATCCCAACTTAACATTCTTAGATGTTCGCTTCATCAGCCCTACTGCTATAGGGTAGACTGTAGAGTCAAAAGAGTCTCATTGATTATCATACCAATCTGCCATTAAAATACAAAATCCTATTAACTCATCAGAGTAGGGGGCCATAAACGAAGAGAGGAAAAGGTCACAAGATTGCAATCTCGTATACATAAAGGTGGCAAGCAACACAGTAGCTGAACTTGATGTCAAGACTAGAATGCATATATAAGGATTGTTGATATATATTCAAATAAACAAATTTGCTCATTTTCTAAAAACTGTTGTTCTCTTTGTGTTTCAGTTTTGTGTTGAATTTTGAAATCATTTTGGATTTTGTGTTGTGATTGTCCATTTTGAAATTGTTGAAAATGTATTTTTTTGACATTTTGAAAAAATGTTTTGAAAACATTCAAAACGCGTTTCCAAAATTTTGGCTTGATTATGACTTAAAACACCCAAATACGTCGTTTTGAGTTTTCTTTGTAAATTTTTAATTTGTTTTCAAAAACGCGTTTTCAAAAATAGGAAAGAGAATGCATTTTCACTATTTTGAAAAATCGAAAATAGAAAACGACTTGAAAATAATAAAGAGAACAAACTCTTAAGTTTTGGATTGGATCAATGTAGTATCAAAGTAGGTAGAAAATCTAAATTTTAAGTTTTGCTATGACCTATTCATTAAAATTGTGCAAGTGTTACTATGTTAGGCCTGGCTAGTGATCTTCTTATGGACTGCCCATTCATCAACATCCAGCCCAACAAACCCATCGCCAATAAGAATCTTAGAAGAAGGACAAAACTCAGTTTGAGGAAATTACACCCAGCCCTGATTTTAGATTTCCATTTTCATAATTCCAGGTTTAACTTTGATATTTCACTAATTAGGTTTTTAGGAATAAAAAAAAGAATTTTTTATTTATAATATCCAACCCGTTTTTTACGTGAAGATTGGAGAGAGAAATTTAAATAATTAAACTGTAAATTGTCCAACCACTAAACACCTTAAATCTCGCCCCTTCCTTAATATCCTAAATTGATCATTACCCTAATTCATTTGTAATTGAATCTCTCTCTCTCTCGTCTCTCTCTACCACTGGATAACCAACAACAGTCGCCGCCATCTCCAAAGATTCTCCCTTGCTGCGCGACGATGCACCAAAGATTTGGTGGCCGATTTTGTGTGGTGTTGGTGGTGGCTTTGTGTGCTGGAGTTGGAGTCGCCAGCCATGGTGAATCATTGTCTAGAAAGTGAGATTCAGTGTCGGACGAGGTCGCGCGAAGCCGCCAATGAGATTTCTCTGTGCTTTGGTGGCAATGTTTGTGATGGTGGCTGGCTGGCGGTCTTTCTGTTGGTGGAGCTACCATTCCTTGGTTGTGTGGTGGTGAGCTAGTTGTGTGCGGGCTGGGGAAGGGAAAGTATACGGCGGGTGTGTGGTGTTGCTGGAGTTTGGTGT
>CAIGRO010146302.1:0-11438 GCA_903798355.1 Fraxinus baroniana | reverse complement strand
TTTGAATTTTTAAACTATAAACTTGCTTTTTAAATTTAGAAACTTAAACACCTTATTTTTTATTTTTTCCCAAAATAAAATTCTCAAATGATTGTAAACATGCTAGGCTAGCGGGCCTAGACTAGAGAATGGGATTAAGAAATAATTTTGTCAAAAAGGTCCTACCGGGAGTCGAACCCAGGTCGCTGGATTCAAAGTCCAGAGTGCTAACCACTACACCATAGAACCTGTTTGATACTTCATTGTATACTCTTTTCCTTTTCATCATAATACTACCCTCGCTCAACAATCAAATTTCAATCTCTACCCAACTCTTTTGCTGCACCAGACCTTGCATTCTTCAGAACAAGCATTTTTTTTGGCTAACATTTTTAAACATTTTTCTCCGAAGGACTCCACAAATACAATTGATCTTCCACTAATTTTTATTTATAATTTAAATCATTTATAAACACTTTCAAACACAGTATTAGCTACAATAGAATTTTTGTTCGACTTACTTTTAAATTTATTAAAATACTTTCATTTTAATAGATCAAGCTTCGTTGTTTTAATAACAATTCATGATAGTTTTATCTCACGTTATTAATCATTTTTATGGTATTTATGTATATATACACACAATCATCTATGCCTACTAGTTTTCTTTACTATGTTTTAGGATCTAGGACGCATAGAATTAAGCACTTGTTAGATCCTTAATTTTTTCAAAATATATTTTTCATGGATGCATAGAATTAAGCACTTGTTAGAACCTTATACTACACAGTTTCATTTATGGTGTGTTTGATTGTAAGCATGAAACTTGTATGAAAAGAAAATAAGTTATAGGTAATTAAATTGTCCAGAACTTATTTGCATGAAAATTATTAATTAAATGTGTTTGATTGGTTGAATTTTCAATTTAGAAAATGTTATACTTGTCCATATTTTATTGATAGATAGATGCGAGAGAGAGGAGTGAATTGTTTGAAAAATAAAAATATACATCTCCTTAAAAAAAAAGTGTTTTCTTTGTCTTTTAAGAAAATATGGTCATGTGATTAACTTTTGAAAAATGTCGTCTATGGAAAAAATTTCGGTCAAACACCCAAAAAGTAGGAATTCAGATAGAAAAATGACATTTTTTAATGAAAAATAAAGTTAATCAAACTCTCTTAATTCTTGTTTGGGAGAGGTTATTTGTAGTGAAAAATAATTTTTTCGAACATGCATGGTTAAAAAGTATAGAAAAATTATGAATTCACGTGTAAATTTATTTTATTAGAAAATATGATGTTAAAAAGGAGTTCGGAAAAAAATAATTTTAAAACGAATAGTGACAGAACTTAACCTCAAGACATTTGACATCGTTATGGTGTGTTTGATGGATATTATTGAAAAACAACGTATTTTAAATAGTAATATAATGAGAAATATGTGATTAAAAAGTAAGAAAAAGTTATTGATGTGATACAAAATATTATTTTATTAAAAAATATGTGATTAAAAATGAATTTTGAAAGAATTAATTTAAAAGTTTAAATTTTAAGTAAGAACAAATGTACATTATTAAAATATTATTTTTAAGCATCTTGAGCCTATGTTCAATCGATATGACGTTGGAATAATCCACACCATGCTCCCAAGAAATCTCGAACAAAGGGAAAAAAACAAAAACTAATTAAAATTTTACATATCATATTTTCGAGTTTGGCCTATTTGGCACACTCTTTTGACAATCATAATTACGATAAAATGGAGTTTGAATAGTATTTTTTTTTGGAAAATATATAGTAAAAATAGGAATTTTTTTTTTTGAATTTATGTGTATAATATTTTATTTTGTGAATGCATAATTGAAAATAAGCATGTAAAAAAAAATTTGAAATAATAATCGTCAAATAGGGGTTTAATAATCTTATCGAAAACTTATTTCAACATCAGTAAATGCTATGTGATAGTGGCCTGTACTCACGAGAATGAGGAGATATAGAAAAAGAAAGGTACTGAAAGTCAGCAACAAAACAAAGTTCCAACTATACATCAGATAAATTCCAAATTCCTACTATTGAACCTTCTATGCCACGCTCCAAAAAGCAAAAAGCAACAAACCTTTCTGATTAAATCTTATTACCCGTGAATACAATAGTTCCCTTTTGGTTCTATCCACTCCAAAACTCACCACACAATATGCCAAAAAATTGCCTTCACATGCCTTTGTTTTGTATAAATTCTTATAGGGATATACCAAATTCTGATTACAGTTAGCATTTAGTCCCCTCACGGATTCATTGTGATGCATATACAACCCAATCCTCAAGCTATATAGTACAGTTTCTTGTGTAGAACCTTGTCCTCTCTATACTTCTACCATGGATCCAGTTTTTATCTTTCTTCTTGCAACTTTATTCACTTTTCCCCATCTTATACGAGCCGAGCCTCAAAATCCGACCTCGCATATTACTGTAATAGGTTCTGTATATTGTGACGTATGTTATGACAACACATTTAGTAGATATAGCTACTTCTTGCCAGGTAAGAAACACTAACTTTCTAGACATGTTTGATGTACAATATTTGACGATACAACCTCACCAAATAAGCTAATACAAAATATATTTATACTAATTGGTGTGGTTATTGACTCTGCTTATCAGGTGTGGATGTTCATGTGCAGTGCAAATTCAAGGCAAAATCACCAGGAACTACAGAACAAATTGCTTTCTCAGTTAACAGAACCACAAATAAATTCGGAACGTATAAGTTGGATATACCGTCTGTTGATGGTGTTGATTGTGCTGAAGAGGGGTCAATTCAAACATTCTGTCAAGCGAGCTTGATAAGAAGCTCGATTTCTGCTTGTAATGTTCCGGGTTTAAAGAGAATGTCTACTGAAATAACAATTAAATCAAGACAGAAAAATGTGTGCACTTACACATTAGGTGCCTTGAGTTATACACCAAGGACAAGAAATGTCACCTTGTGTGGGAATCATAAAGTGGACACTTCAGATTCTTTCAATTCCTCCAAGTTTTTCCTTCCATTAATACCTCCCTATAGTTTCGTTTGGCCTCCCCTCCCTCAGCTGCCTCCGTTTCCTCAATTTCCTCCGCTACCTCAACTGCCTCCATTGCCTCAATTTCCACCACTTCCTCAGCTACCACCACTGCCTCAATTTCCGCTACCACCATTGCCTCAATTTCCACCGCTTCCTCGACTGCCACCACTGCCTCAATTTCCACCGCTGCCTCCGCTACCTCAATTGCCACCTTTCACGTCATTACCATTTCCAAAACCACCGTCTTTGCCTTTTCCATTCCCGCCTCTTCCTCCTTTCACCCCAACACCCACACGGCTTTCTTCGCCCCCTCCTCCTACGTTTAACTTAGGCGACCCGAGAACCTGGATCCCCAATAATCCCTTACTTTCACCCCCTCCTCCAGAGTTTAATCTTGGAGATCCAAGAACTTGGATACCTAAAAATCCTCTATTATCATCTCCTCCACCACCAACCTTTAATTTCCAAGATCCAAGAACCTGGTTACCACATATCCCCACTTCTCCCCCCAGAAATCCAAATAGCCATATCCCATAGTGTGATCTTCACTATTTAAATTTTCCATTTATCTCTCAGCATATCTCGTGTAAATTATTATCTGCAAAACAAAGAAACAAAGTAGACAGTAATTTTCGATTTGTCTTTTCATTTTTATTCATCAGAAAACATATGAACGGCAGACATCAAGTCCCATTCTATTCTTGCACAGCAATCAGATTTGATCCCTCCAGTATTTCGGGATAACGAGCAAGGAATCGGTGCAGAAAAGCTTGCTTAGATCTTTGTTTTCTTCTGTTGTGTGAAATATAGCCAAAGATGTAACATTACTGAACCAAACCTGTATGTTTGAGCCAGCAGGCTTTTATTTTATTTTTGTTGAATAATGTACAGAATTATACTGCAAATGATCATTCGTTTTTGCATATCAGATCATTCATTTCACCGAATTATTTCTTATAGAGAAAGATAAACATAAGCTAAAGTCCGATGCAAGAGTCAAAACCAAGTAAAATCTTACTCGAATGGAACAATTAACTTCGTACCGCTAAAGACTCTGTAATAAAAACCTTACGAGGAAAAGTTACACTTCTCCCATGATTCAAGACGATGTTCATATTCCTCTGCCATCAAAGCATTAAAGTGAGATCCTCCTTTTGTAGCTTGTAACAACTTGATTAAATGTAAAATTTACATGATCGTCAAGCGAGGAATAAGTTTTGAAAATGATATCCATACCAGCATGTTAACATTTTAGTTGTTCAATGTAAGATTTTTCCATTGTTTAGCAGCTTAATTAGTAAATTTTGAATGGCACCATAAGCATTCTACAGTAAGAAGAGAAACTTCATGAAACAATTAATAAATTATAACTGATATAAACAACAAAACGAAACAAACAATAACTGCAACAGCAACAACAATTAGAAGAAACTGGGCCTTTTCTTCTAAGAAGGTAAATAAAGAGTGGTGTCAAATTGGGCAAGTCTGATATGGCCCACCCAGGATCGGCCCGGAAAAAATGAACCATAAACCGGCCCATAAGTATTCATTCTTTTTCATAAGTACTAGTCATCTGTCATTTTTAAGGTAATATTAGCATGTAAGCAAAATAGATTTATACCTCTTTTTCCTTTGATGACTTCTTTTAAACATTTAATGCATAAAATAGCACTATTTCATCAATTGGCTTACCCAAAATTCAGAATTACCCAAAAGATAATGAGAGGATAGGATTGTGCATGGCATATTCATTGCATACAAGACTATTTTTACTAAATAAACAATGTGAAGAAGCTGATCAAATGTACTTGTCTCGTTCATGATCATTGTAAGCCACCAATCGATGGAACCCCATCTAATATAAGTAATCCCGCAAATAATGAAAAGAAATCAAGCGTGAAACTAATTAGCAATGCCTCAGTACTTTATACTGATAAATGAAAAGAACTTGTGTATATTTACCCACACAGGTTAATGGAACCATTTGTTCATGAAGATTATGCTTAGACTATTGAATCTCCCTCTTGAGAAATGTCGAGAAACCGTCTCCAATTTGTACCCATTTTCATTTTCTTTGTAGCAACAAATTCATCATAACTGATTCTGCTAGCTATAAGTTGAAATTTTGTAATCCAACCTTCAGTTGGAATAATACCATCATTGTCAGTGAGACATCTTAGCAAACATCTCTTTTATGTCTTCAAATTCTTCGTTGGGGAAGAAATCAACAATTACCTAATCATAGAAACAGAAGCTCAAATATTTTTCTGAAACATTTTCACTGGAGAAAATAACAAAAGAAACTGTAATGATAAACCAACCAACCCTTATAGCCTTCTTCCTCTTGGACCTATTCATCAACGAGAATTGCTTGAATCTTGACTTGACAACATCTCCAAGAGTAACATTTGGAGCCTATCTTTGCAATTTGAAGTCATGTTCTTTTAAAAGAAACAATTAATCAATAGGACAAGCATAAGAAAAACCAATCATAAATGCTTCAAATATGATCTAAATTTAAGGGCATCTTAAATCTCAAGGAAATCTTCATCAATATCATTGTTAAAACAAACAACTATTTGGGGTTCCTTGCTGCGCCCAGCAATAACAGTTTGAAGCAGTATACTCAATAACCAACTGTAGAGTAATTTTCTTTTTACCCTCAAATGTTTTCCTTTGTTGATACTGTAAATTTAATTTAGAATAGTGACCTAACTAAGAGGTTCCGTCTGTAGGATATATTGGACTTAGCTTTTCCATGATCAAATCTATACAAGATTGCATCATGAGATAAATTTATAGATACATTTTTTTCTTTATCAATTACCAAAAAAACAGAAACCACATATCTAAAAATTGACATCATCAGTTTACCTAAAAACTATTACCCATCATCTGATATTATCTAGCACAACATCTACTCTACTCAATCTGATATTGCAAAAATCATTCTTTTCCTTGTGGAGCATGGTTCTCATGGCCAACTTATTTGATAGTTATTGTAATCAATTAATAACAAGATAGGCACTTTGTGTTGAATGATGAACTTTTTTAATTATTAGGTATTTTTAAGTTTTCTTCGAATCTGAATTTACTAATAAGCGGAATCAATTATACATGCATAATGGGACACAAATCAAGATCAAAAGAATTATGTTGACAAATGGTAAAATGATAACTTAAAATAGAAAGTATTTCAAGATTGAGTAAAGAAGGTAATCAAAAAAAATGAACACTAAAGTCCCAAGAAATATGTAAATTGCACAAAGCATGAAATAGAAGATTAGAGAATGGTGGTTGTCCGAACAAAACTGATTTAAAGCATAATGAAAAAGGATTTATATTCCTCAAATAACTCAGCAAACGGAACAATACTTCACCCAGAACTTATTTTGTAGTGAGTCGAAGCTTAGAATGTGGCTCCAACTTTTGTCGTACAAGACTCTTGACACTTTCTGAAATGCTTGGCCTTGGTTCCCTTTCAAAGTCTATTTCCCTAGTATAATGGCATGAGCAACACTTTGTAATGGTTTAATCATGGTTGCAATCATGATTCAAAAAAGAAATAATTTTGTCCTCTTCTTCGCCATGTTGACCAAGTCCCTACCACATCTGTGAGAAAATTCTACTGCATACATCAATCCAGTCTGCAAATAATGTAATTACAAACAGGATTTCATGAGCGCCACTCCTTGAAATATATGGATAAATGATAGAGCTCCCACAAGGAAAATAACTTACAGGGCTAAAAAGATTAGATACACGAGAAATAGTTGTTCTTTAAGTAGTTCCAAGATAAAGGACACGAGCACCAGGTTTCTAAACAAATAAATAGACCAGAAAATAAATTGTGCAGATAAGATTACTGGACATATAAAATGCATCAACATTAATAATAAAAATACGCATCTTATCAGGGTAAGAGATACAAAAAAATAATGGAATAGTAAAAACCACAGACTTACAATCCAAATATCATTGACTCCACCAAGAATGGCAGCTGCCAATTTCGAGCGAAAAGGATTCCATACTTTGTATTCAATCTTTGTTACATCTTCATTCTGTCCAATTAAATAAAATACATAAATTAACACCAAAAAATAAAAACAGCTAAAATCATGGAAGGTAATAACTCTTTGAAAAGACAAGTAGACAACCAGATGCATTTAACTAAATAATAAGCCAAAACCAAATGTTGACTAATGGTGAAGGGTAACTTATGCAATTTTGCTAGGGGGCAAATAGGACAAGGTGTTTTGATATTAGCATCCTTAGGTACATGATCAAAATTCAAAAGATCTAGTCTAGAGTCTAAGGGGTGTCCTAATCCGTAGTGCCAAATGTCGGTGTTTTCTTGGTTGTTGATAACATAAGCAAATTTGGTGGGTTTGTTGGTTAGAAAAGGTAAGGCATCACTCAAAGCTGTAGAAGTGACTTCTTTTGTAGTAGATGGTATAACCCATCCCTCACTTCACCCATTCGAGCCGTTTTCCAAGTGGTAGTCCTGTACAAAACAAGTTTTAGGAAAGAAAATGAGGCAACAATGTGAAGCTTGTGATAATTTTCTAGCAGATATCATATTGAAAGAGAAAGACGGTATACATAAAACATCATGTAAGATTAGTGTTTCAATTACTTTGACTGTTATGGGTGACACTAACAAAATTCCCATTTGGTAGAGCAACATAGTGATTAATTTTTACCTTGGTGGTGAAAAAGTTTGGGGAACAAATCATATGATCTGTAGTCCCATTGTCCACAATCCAAGCGATATCAGAAATATTTTTTGATTTTGCACTGCACGCAAAGATACCAAGAGAAATACCATATATTTTTGGAATATCAACCTCACTTGAAGAAGAAGAAGAAGGTATACAAGTTTTCACTTGGTTGGCTGAGAATGTGTAATGCTGGTTGTTTTGTGGTTTGAGAAAGGTCATCAGATGAGTATATCAGCTGAGCATATTGCTCTTGAGTTAAAAGACATTTAGGTGTTGTTACTGAGCTGCTCCTGTCCAGACTGACTAAGAGTGGCCAATTGATTGGTAGAAGGTCCAGTAGCTCTAGTCTTTTCATAGAACTTGTGCCCTAGTGGATAGCCATGTAATTTGAAGCTTTTGTCGACTGTGTGCCCAGGCATATTACAATAATTGCACATTGGTTTATCAGGATTGGCTTTGAAACCTCTGTCAAGGGAATGTCCAGCCATTTTGCAAAAGGTGCATTAATATTTTCTCTGAGACGTCATATTTTGTTTTCCTACATCTCTAGCAGCTACCTTTGCCATAAGTGCCATAATATCATTAGCAGGAATAGCAACAAAAATTTACCTTCTCTTTTCTTCTTGTTGAATAATGGAATACACCTCATTAAGACTCTACAAAGGTTTGATCAGAAGGATTTGAGCCTTAAGGCCTTTGTATGAGTCGTTTAGTCCCATCAGAAATTTCATCACCCAATCATTCTCTTGATTGTTAACTATTGTCTTCAGTCCCCACAAGTACAGCTAGGAATACATTCATAATTCAACAACTCATCAAGAATAGCTTTGAGTTTTGATAAGTAGATACCCACAGAGTCTTGATTCTGTTATAGACTCACAATACGTTACTTGAACTCATAAATTCTGGGTATTTTGTTGTGCAAGTCGTTGCTCAAGTTCCAGCCACACCTGGTGAGCCGTTTCAGCATAGAGTGTGCTAGACTTCATATCCATAGAAATGGTGTTTTGCAACCAGGAAATGACAATATCATTGCAGTGGAACCAATGATCCATCAGTGGACTGTTTGCATCAATGGGTTCACAAATACTCCCTTCTATGAAGCCTAACTTGTTCTTGATTCGGAGAGCAGCTCTCCTCATTAATCTTACCCAGGAATGATAGTGGCTGGAATCCAACATTTGAGTAACCAGCAATGCTCCAGGACTATCATTACTACCAATAAAATATGGACTATATGGTCGGGATGGATCAACAGAGTTTGGATTTGGATGTAGGTTTTTTTTTTTTTTTTTTTTTTTTTTGAGTTGGTAGAATCCTCTTGTTCTGGATTTGGAGGTAGGTTTTGATTTTGATTTGAGTTGGTAGAATCCTCTTAAGTCATGGTGGCTGTGATACTATATAAGAAAAATCAATAAAATTAGAACAACCAGAGAGAAGAAATCAAGCTGGGAGAAATTGCTTCATTGTATTTTCATTGTTTCAAAAATACGAATAAGTGGTGAGCCTTTATAGAATGTTCAAGAAAGAATAAAAATATCTGTAACAAACTCTATACAAGCTGGACAAAAATCGTATAACCAAAAAAAATTCTTCCACCCATAATTGAATTGGAGCCTATTATACAATGTTCATTTGCTCATTTTATAGTTTTAATTCATAAATTTTTAGCCATTCAAGAATATTAAGTAACTTAGGCCCCGTTTGATAGGCCAAATTTTTTCATGGAAGGTGGAAATTATCCCATCATTTTCCATTTTTAGCATGTTTGATAATAGATATTTTCTTGGCAATTGATTTTCTCATTTTCGGTTACATGACCCTTTATTCCACAAAAATGAGAAATTGAAATTTTCATGGGTGGGCTGATTTTTTGTTTTCTTGGCAATTGNAATCCATACTTTCCCTCTCTTACTTCTCACGCCAAACCCTATTCAATTTTAAATCATTCTTTCGTCTTCTCCGCATTGGTTGATGGTTACTTCAAGATTAGGAAAATTCTTACAAAGGGCTAACCAATAGTTGGAAAAAAAATATACAATCTTCATGGAAAACAAAGCCAATCAAACACCAAAAGATGGAAAATTTCAATATTTTTCAGGTGAAAAATTATATCAATCAAACACAATTCCTAGTAAAACAAGTTCTAGATAATTCAATTCCCTAAAATTCGTTTTCTTTCCGCCCAAATTCCATTCTTGCAATCAAACGGACATTTATTGTTTTAATAGTTACTACTGTGTTATCAGTTATGGAATCTCATGATTTTCTACTGATAATATTAATTTAAATGATATTCGCTCTGCAATAAATCTTGATGATGAAACTCCAAAAATTGGATCATCTATCCAGCGAAAAAAAAGAAGAAGAAGAAAACAAACATCAGACAAGTGTGGCAAATTTTTACAATTGATTCAGAAAGAGAAAAAGCAGCGTGTAAAATTTGTTCAAAAGAATACCTTTTGGCAGAGATCAAGGCACTGACACATTACAGCTACACAAAAAATAAAACCTCATTTTAAGGAAGCCAAAAATTTAGATGCTAAGCAAACTCAAATTATTTCTTTTAAATCTCCTTGTAGATTAACTCGAACCTATCCCATGAAGAATAAAAAAATAATTAACTACAAATAAAAAAAAATAGTTAACAAGAAATTTTTGAAAAAAAAATTAAACGGGATAGGAAACGGGGCAAGCCCACGCCCCGAACCCGTCCCGCCCTGTCTAAGGTGGGGTGGGGCGGGGAGCGGTGGGGGAGTGGCGGGACGGACCCCCGCCCCGTCTCTAAATATGGAAATGATAAAAGTGTTTGTTCATCTACGAGCTCTGCAACATAATCTAAAGGTAAATATTCTTTTTATTTTGAGATAGCTAAGAAACATTATAGTGTGTATAGTTGTAACATTGGTGTGATGTTGAATTAGAAAAATATTACCAATTTGATTACTACAGTTTAATTCTGAAGGATGAAGTATTAAATTTAGATATCTTAAATGAGTGGAAAACAAATGAAAGATCTTATCCAATAATATCAAAATGACACAAGATCTATAGTTCCAATTTTTTTCTTTCAAAAGCACTTGCTCTTATTTGAATTTTTCAACGATATAATTAAATGACTATGTAAACTAATTATATTTCATGTTGTAGGTTTTACTTGTAAGTTTTAAATACATAGAACAAATTATAATACTAATGAATATGTTGACGACTGAAACAAAAAGGTACATAGAGCACTAATATCTTGCCCTAGTGTCACAAGGTTAATTTAAAGTGTTTCACAACTTGTGCTAGGGCCTACGCTAGACTCTTCCTTGTGCATGTGAGGTTCCCTTATCAAACAAAAGAAAGTCAAATGAAGTGTCAACCTCGGCTTAGGCTTTCCCCGAATCAAGCCACGGGCAGTCCGAACCGACGAGCCATTTTATCATCCCTAGTATTGGCCTATGTAAAAGATAGAATTTTACCGTCAGTTCTTTGTGAAAACAAACACGTATTTTTCTTAATTTTTTATTTTTATTTTTTGAGACTATCACTAAACCTGCAGTTTGAATCGGGGTTTTATATACTATTTATTTAAATATAATTGAAGAAGTGTTTTGAACCAAATCGTTGACAACTACAATATGTCACATTAACTCATTCACGTAACCGCCTAATTTGATTTGATTTAATTT
>CAIGRO010146278.1:0-10232 GCA_903798355.1 Fraxinus baroniana | reverse complement strand
GTCAACCAAAAAGTACATCTAGCATTCCTTCCGTAATTAATCCAATAATCGAAGGGTGTGTAATATACATATACCCCACAGCCAGCAGCACCCTAACCTTCCTTTTATTAAACCCAAAAATTCTCTTCACCATTCTTGTTTTCCAAGTTTCCCTCAAATCGACCATCCGCCCCCCACCCCTTCTCCTTCCTCCAATTTCATTGGAAAAGCTCTGCCCTTCACCGGTTTTAGGGTTAAGCTTTTCCAGTTTTGCCTTCTAATACAAATCCACCTACTTTTTTTCCAATCTAATTACACTTTTCAATTCTTCTTCTATTCCTACAATTTGTAACTGATTTTTTCAATTACGATGGCATTTCTTGGCATGTAGAACTCTCTTTAACCTTACAGTCCAACCTTAACCGCACTATTCTCCTTTACTTCTTAATCAGCTTGTTACAATTTGTTGTTATGGCTATCAGGTTCACTGTTACCTACTCGGGCTACATCGCTTCGAGTATCGCTTCCTCAGCATCCTCCAAATGTGCTGGATCCCGATTCCTCCACGAGTGCGCATTCCGTACCCGTATCTTCCATCACCCACCGTCCCAAAAGCATGACTCCAATTACTCCGATTTCCGCCGGGCTAAACCCAGTCATGGTCTTGTCGGAGCCTCTGTTCAGCCCATGTCGTCGATGTACTCGACGCTGGCAGAGGAAATTTTTGGTGACAATTCACGACGGTCTCTGATTATGGGACTGATTTCTTTGATGAAGCAGTCAATGGGGACATCCAACGCGGGGGTGTTGGGAATTTCACCGATCAAGGCGTCGTTCGTCATTCCCTTTTTGCAGGGCTCTAAGTGGCTTCCGTGCAACGAGCCCAACAGTACGGAGGTAGATCGAGGTGGAACCCGTATCTGTAGCTCCAAAAACAGCAGCAGCAAAGATTCGATTGAACGCAGCAGCAGCAGCAGCACTAAAGTTGTGGTTGAAAGCAGAAGCAGCAGCAGTAGCAAAGACGTGGTTGAAAGCAGCCGCAGTAGCAAAGACGTGATTGAAAGCAGAAGCAGCAGTAACAAAAACGTGGTTAAAAGCAGTGTTAATAGTAGTAAATGCTCGGAGGCGTTGGCGATGGCCAAAAGTGGTGGTGCTAGTGGTAGTGTAAAAGTTTTGCAACAGAGTATTGGCACTAGCACTAGCTGGCTGTCCAAATTGATGAAGTTTTCCATCAGCTCAGAGGATGCTAAAGCCGCTTTCACGGCTTTCAGTGTCAGTATATTGTTCAAATCTACCTTGGCAGAGCCAAGGTCCATTCCTTCGACTTCCATGTACCCAACACTTGACGTGGGTGATCGTGTAATGGCTGAGAAGGTATAATTTCACCTGACACAGTTGAAGCTTTGGTAGAGTTACTAACTTAATGTTGTTCTTGTAATCACTGGTGATTGAATTGAAACCAGAATTTAATTTGCTGTTAGACTTATTTAATGAATGACTAAATTTGATTGATATATTCAAGGCGTTTACATCAATATCTCTTTTGAGAATGTATGCTATATTTCTTATTCTTGTACTAGAAATACTAATGATAGAAATCTGCTCAACTGAAGTATTGAATATATATTACTTTCGCATTGCCAGCCATTCAGATGTGGATCAGAATAATACAAGTAGTTTTTGTCAAGTTGCTTGTGCCCAGAAAACAAAATCAATTTTTTGGGTTCATTAGTGTGAGAATTTTGTTTGTAGTTATGATATGTATTCTATTTTTTGTGTTTTCTATATGCGTTTATGTTTGAGGCCTTGTTTCAATGGTTTGAGCTACTTTTTTTGGAAGAAGCCTTTGTTAACGTGTCATAAGGGAAAACTGAACCATGTTTTGCAGGATTTGGTTTATGTTTCTCAATGCTATACACAAATTATTTGTTCAATTGCATTGTTTTAATAGTTCGCATCTTGAATACTTCTTTGAGATCTGCTTATATGTGATAATATGTTCTTCTTGTAACAGATTATAACAGTGGTGATTGCTTGTAGAGGATTACATGTGCTGTGGATATCAAATAATTCCTAGAATAAGTTTGACCTTTTCGTTTTGGTTGGTTTTCAGGTATCTTACATTTTCAGGAATCCTGAAATCCTGGATATTGTGATTTTCAAGGCACCTCCAATTCTTCAAGTAAGTTTTGCATTTGTTGATTGCATTCTGAACAGAAAAAGTACTCTGTTATTCATGTCATACCATGGAGCTGACATTTTGTGGGTTTGCTTTACATGTTGTAAAGACATTTTGTGGTTTTAGTTCTGGTGATGTCTTCATCAAAAGAGTTGTAGCTAAAGCTGGGGACTACGTAGAAGTAAGTATTACTGTTAAATAGTCGTTGAAGCTGTGCTTTTGTCTTATTCATCTTTATCCGCTAGACTAATTTTGTGCCTTGTGTAGGTTCGTGATGGAAAATTGTTGGTGAATGGTGTTCCTCAAGACGAGGATTTCATCTTGGAGCCACATGACTATGAAATGGACACAGTGGTTATGTCTTGTGCTTGTTATTATTTCAGCCTTTTCATCACTCTCTGTCATCAACTCTAAAGATTGTCGGAACTTGTTTGAGAAATCCTGCTCATTGCTTTTGTTTCAATATAGCTTGTACCTGAAGGCTGTGTGTTCGTGTTAGGAGACAACCGGAATAACAGCTTCGACTCTCATAACTGGTAATTTATATGTTGTTATATACTTGACTCTTCGATCTTTTGTGAATTGGGTTTGCATTTTGATTTCTGTTGCATTTTTGGGCATTCTTAAGTTGTGACATTCTATACATTTTCTGGGTACATTTGGTTGTAAAATGTTTAGGCTAATCTCTTGCGTATGAGCTCGAAAACAACAAAAAGGAAAAAAAAACATAAAATAAAAGAAGTGCAGAATGTAATATGTACTGGTGGTTGTATTTCTATGAACCTGTATCTGTGAAATTTTATACGTTCTGATTTATGGTTGTTGCCTTTTTCAGGGGTCCACTGCCTATCGAAAACATCACTGGTAGATCAGTTTTTCGGTACTGGCCTCCCACAAAAGTGTCCAGCATTCTGTACGATTCTTCCCTACAGAGGAATGTTTTTGCATTTTCGTGACACTTCATTCGGCTCAGTTTTCCAACAAAAATGGCTTCATTTAACTTTTTTGTATTTATCTCTACTTGATTCGATTCTTTTATGAATCATTTTCCCAATTTCCTTTGGGCTTATTCCAGAATATGTGAATATTTTAGTGTTGTTTGGGAGCAGATAATCTCAGCAGTTATTATTGCTAAGAGCCTAATCTTTTCTGTTTTTGGTATTCTCTGTGTAATCATTTCATTTTAGTGCTACTGAGATGGAATAAGAGTTGTTCTGGATGATGGCGTGATTTTTAATTTCTACAAGAAATAATTTTTAGTTGTAGTATTATTTGTTGTTTATGAGTTCTTTCTTTCCTTTGACAAAATCAAACTGTCAAATGAAGAAAAGGTTGTTTTGTATTTAGTTGAATCTTAAAGATGAGAGTATCACAAAAAAGTCATGGTTGGTGCACCCTATTACTAAAGTGTTTTAGGATGTATTTGAGCCACATTATTTTAGAAAAATGTATTCTGGAATTGTGGATTGATGGAGAATGTGTAGTTGAAAAAGAAAAGAAAGTTATTAATGTGATGAAAAATATTATTTTATTGAAGAATGTGTGGTTGAAAATGAGTAGAAGAATGAAAATAAAAATTTTAATTTGTACCAAATGGGGGCTTACTCTTGCTTGTTTCTTTTTAAAATAGGACGGTTTATTATTCATATTTATTTGAAAGAGTGTGAATCAAAGTGTAACCCATAATATACATGTAATAGGATTGCAGACCTCTGACCAAACTAGCGCACATTAACGCTTCGTTGTGGCATGCTGAGAATTATCACTTGTACGCATTCGTGTGTTTGCATCAGTGGTTGCTTACATGACTTGAAACCTTTTTGTTGTGAATTGATCGCAAGATAAAGATAATAATGAAATAAACAAGAATAAAATAAAAAACATCAAAATTTATGTGAAAACCCAAGATGAGAAAAAATCACAGACAGAGTATGAGAAATTCACTATAATTAATAGTATTTGTGTTTACATCTTAAGCTCTCAAGAGGTTATTGAATGTATATGGAGTTGCAACATTGTTGAATATATATGAGCCTCTTTTGAAGTTCTAGATGAGAAGAAATCATAAAATTTGAGAAAAAAGGGAATTAGCACATCTCGGTAGCGCTGCCTCCATAGTGCCTCGGCATTGTGGCGCCAAGCGACGAGCGCCCCTATGGCCAGGGCGAAATCACCAACAAGGGTGCCAGCACTGCAGCACCCATGCTCGATGCTGCAGCTTCGACTTTCTGCCTATTTTTCTTTCATTCGATAAATAAGCTTCAAAGGTTTTTTCTTTATCTCCAAGTCATTTTTCAAGCCAAATTCACAATTTTTGATGGAATTTGATCTTTATCAATTAGGACTTTCAAACCTAAACTCCTTAAACTTCCTTTATTAAGCCAAATACCAAATTATAAGGAATTTGAGTCACACCACAACACCTTATTGAACCCGTTTTTCCCTCCCGAGACACTGCTAAATTGTTACATCTGCCAAAGTACAAGAAGCTGAGCTCTTTGAGGGGTTTGACAACCATTTTTTGATAAAAACTATGTTTTAAATAGTGATTTTTAGAAGAATGTGTGATTAAAAAGTACGAATTTATTTTGAATTTATGTACAACATATTTTATTGTGTGAATATGTAGTAGCAAGAAACGAAGGAGATGTTCTGAAGCCCATAGTCCAACAAGGTTAGGCTTGTTATTGAAGTGCATTCATTTGCTTGGAGCAATTTAGTATCAAATATTTCCTTAACAATCCTGTTTGATGGCCATTATTTGGCAAAAAAAAAGTTTGAATAGTAAATTTTTGGAGAATATATGGTTAAAAATTAAAGAAAAATTTTGAGTTTATGTGCAAAATATTCTATTGTGTGGATGCGTGAATGAAAATGAGTAAGTAGAAAAAAGAATTTTGAAATAATGATTCTGAAAAGGGCCCACCTGCCCTTGTCCCTCCCGAGGCTTTGACACTGGACGTGAAATGGTAGTAAATCTTTGTTGCTTCCTTATAAAATGCTTATAGCCTGTAACAGTATATTTGTGTATCCATGGCAATTTGTACAATCATGTTCTTACTTGGTTTTGTAAATTAGTTATCATTTAAAATTAAAGGCTATCTGCATGAAAACAGTGATATATTGTTTCCTGCTGGAGAAACATAGTTGTTTTTGAGCTTGAGGAGCAAGATTCGAATCCTTGTGTGGCTCTTTACTTGCATGAATGCGATGATATAGAAGGTTTTGATCATTGATAAAATCTCACTTGTCAATGACATCTTTAAGAACGAATTTAACTTTACTTACAATTTCTAAAAAAATCCATGTAGATAAGTTAAATCCAAGTTTCATTTTGGTGACCAAGATAAGTTAATCCCGTAAAAGTCAACATACTACGAGTTGTAGTTAGTGGGGAACTCGCTATAATATCGAGAGTGGGAACAAGTTCGATAATATAGATATAGATTACTACTTTTGATTTCGTTTTCGCCCCAAATGAGGTGTTATTGTGGGATATTGCGGCTTTGTTGCTGGATGTGGGCGATGTTCCGTGTCATTTCGTTCTCTGTCATGGGGACGGAGTGGCTTGGGAGATTGCATAATTGGCTTGTGTAGTTTGGGATTCTGTTAGTTAGACAAACTGTATTTCTAGTTGTTGGGTATTTTAATCCCTAAATGATGAACTGATGAAAGAAAAATAAACAAGACAGTGCAGAAATTAGAGAATATAACAAATTGTTCACCAAATTCAGCTTACGCCTAATCTGGGGGGCTCAGGATTAGCCCAAACACTAGCATGCAAAAGCCTTCCTAGGGAGACTACAGGTAATGGGAGACTCAATCATCGATCTACAAAAGATCTCCTAAATCAGAAAACCTAACCAATGAAATCACATATCTCATGAACAACTACAAAACCAAGATCAGCCTCTATTTCAGGCCTGAACTACTGTAGCAACATGAATCTCACATGATTCAACAACTTCTTGGCTAGAACCTTTAAGTATTACAAATCAAAACCAAGAAGAAAATTGAAGAATTTAGAGAGAGAAAGAGTCGTCCAGAAGAGAGAAAGGGAGAAGACAGAATAGAATGCTCGAGAAACCCTCTAGCCCAAGAGTCATAATAGTATGATTTAATCTCAGCTGTTGATAAGATCCAATGGTCCATAACCCTCTTAAAGAAGCACAATCCATGTTAAGGAGCAAGAGCCAATCCAGGATTGTCATGTGGCCTTCCATCCAAGAATTGTTTTAAGAGAGTTGCTAATGTGGGAAACACGTTTTTCTCAACACCAGTTTACTTTTACCTCACGAGTTGTTAAGAATGACATTGTTAATGACTTTCATAGAGTTTTTCAAAAAAAAGAAAGAAAAATTAATAATTGAGAATAGTTTTGGAATGTGGTCAAAACAACTAAAGCTCAAAACTAAAGTTTGATTAGTGAACTGTTGTTGTTTTGGCTTTTCATAGTTAGAACAGTTAATTGTTTAATCTATAATTATGATCTTCTAGTTAATGAGTTTGTTTTTCACTTATGGTGGCTTTTTTTTTGATTAATCTGTTTTCTGTCTGATTATTCTGAGATCATTATTCTTGTAGTAGAAACATACAATACAGAGGAACACTGTAGATTAACTCAAAATGATTACACATTATAATATAATTAATTGGAGAATAGCAATTTTAGGGAGTATTCCTAACAATGCTCATATCAATTCTTTCCTCAAGAGCCCATCCATTGTCCACTTGTTTCCCTTCAACCTTTTTACGCTTGTACCAGGTTGCACATACTAGGTAGACACCAAAATTCACAACGCTTAAGCAGGCGAGTAACCAGTAGAAATAATTCAACTTATCCCTGTTCAAATTGTTGCTAGCTAGCCACCCACCACTCACCTTGTTCACTACATTCACCACAACCGAGCTTGTGAAGTACCCGAATGCCATCGAACACCATGAGATGGCGGTGCTAAGTGACTTCATCCCGGACGAACTCTCGGCGTAGAAGAATTCCAACAACCCCACCAGTGTGAACATGTCAGCCATTCCAAATATAGCATATTGGATGCCTAGCCAGAATATGCTTATTGGTAAAGGTTCTACTGAATCAACCAAGTTATGATTAATAGCTACATTTTTCCTGTGTGTTTCAATTATTCCAGCTATTGCCATAGAAATAGATGCAAGCACCAGTCCCACTCCAACCCTTTGAAGTTGAGTAATTCCGGTTGGGATTCCGGTGAACTTTGATGCTAATGGAACAAAAATCCGGTCGTAAAGTGGGATTAGGATGAACATGAACACAAGGGGGATTACTGGAATTGAGGGTCCGGGCATTTCAAAGCTTCCTATATGTCTGTTCATTGTATTGCTCTGCTGGATGGAAAATGTTTGGAGTTGAGCCAAACAGGTGTTCATGAAAACTGTGCTCAGTATAATTGGGAGCATTCGGACTAGAATTTTTGTTTCTTCAATTTGTGTGACTGTACAAAGTTTCCAAGATCCAGTAACACTTGATTCAGACGCTTCTTGCGCATTTTTCACTATTGCTGCGCGATCCAAAAACCTGTAAAGATATGCTTTATATCTTTAGTTAGGAATCGATTATTAATTTGTGTATGCATCAAATGAAACTTTGAACATACTTGAATTGATCAGTTCTTTGAAGAATCTCAGTTTGTCCAGCTTCTTTATCATGAATTTCGTGCAACTCTCCTGCAGTATCTGGAATAGCAAGATTCCGGTTTCTAATAGCTGCAACAAATACCTATTCAAGCAGGTAGTTAGAAATTCTGCTACGTCCATCTGAATCAGTAAATAATTTCAATTTCTGACGATTTTACTTTGAAAAGGACACTAGTGTTGTTTATAAGTGGTTCATCACGTACCTGTAGAATTCGAACAAATGGGCTTCCCTTGGGGGCGTTGTTTCGATAAACTGACCTCCCTATGCTTAGAAACAGAAGTGACATTCCCACAGCTATTGAACAAATACCGAATGACCAATCCCAACCTTGGTTGGTACTTATCCAGACCAAAAATGTCACACCGAATATAGCTCCTATTGTAACAGAAAACAAGTACCAGTTGAAGAAGCTTGAAAGAGAAGCCGCCTCCTTTGGATCCCTCTCATCGAATTGATCAGCTCCTAGTGACGGAAGAGCCGCTTTCACCCCTCCGGTTCCTAGCGCTACCAGATAAATTCCAGCAAATAATATTGCCTGTTGGCTGCTGTTTGCAGGCTCACATTGGCTCATTTTGCTAGGGTCTAAACCTTTGCAAGGAAAAGGTCTCAGTTGCTTGAAATGTGCTTGTACTGCTAGCACAGCATACCCCTGAAAATGCACAGTTTTTCTGAATCAGACCTGAAATTCTTCTACTGAGTAACTACTACGATATAAGAAAAAGAAGCTAGAATCTCGTATAATGTCCAATTCGGTCCAGTCTAATATCGTATGCTAAACATTCATACAGTTATTCTTAATTTCATTCTTTCATTCATGTATTTTTTTTTTTTATCATTTTTATCAGCTATATTGTTTAAATCCCCAAATTAAAAACCAATGTTTTTAATCAGCTTAGTTTATGATCGAAAAATAATTAAAGCTAATATTTGCAATCAAATTATTTTTCTAGTAAATTGGTATCACGCGTGAATGGTCAACGGTGTTGCTGATGCACTATTATTTCAACTAATCCTTTAACTAATAATTAGCCAATATAATATGAGTAATCTTATCTAAATGTTTCATAAACATTAATTAATTGTTAGATCTGAGGTAAGTATAAACTGCAAGTTAACTACATTAATTTACTTTACATGGGAAAAGTCAATCAAGAATCATGCATGAAATTTAAGTCTGATTCCTTAGTTAAGACAAAAAATTGAAGATTATAAGAATGAAATAACAGGAAATCCATGCATGAAATAAGAACATAATAAGAGTATATAATTACATACCACTACTTCTAAGCATCCAAAAATAATGCAAGTCTTGAATCTTGAAATGTAAGTATCAGAAATAAATCCTCCAAATAAGGATAATAGAAATGCAGACCCCATGAAATTTGTCAGTGCAGTAGCTGATTTTGCCAAGCTGAAGTTCATGTACCCATAAAAGTAAGTAACTAAGCTCACACCATTTGAAATAAATGCCATGGTCTCCAGTGCTGACATAGCTGCACAATTGAAAATTCTCGAATTAATCATGAATGAAACAGAAAAGAACACGAACAAAGCCTTGTGTTCAATAATTTTTGAGTCGGCTACATGAATAATTTTTTGTCACTCCTTTCAAGAAATGATTGATGTAGTCGACCCCCAAATAGGACTTGTTATGCAGCAGAGTCTTGATGTCATCGAGAAGTAAGTTACCAAATATGAATATAGTAGCTCTCCTTCCTCCCAGCTTTGGTTGCTGTTTAGGCCGAGTTTCACCATTTCGGATAATACCCTGAAAATAAACAACCAGACATGTTTCCAATAAGCAAGAATCTTCGAAATTTCCGCTACTAAAAGAGACAGTGTACGACTAAGATTTTTGAAAACTTAAAATAGAAAAGTTCATGAACTAAACAATAATGCATCAAATCATTCTTGTTCTGAATCATTCGGGAGGCCTGTTTTTCGAAGAGCTCACCATTTTTTCTGCAACCAAAAGGTAAAACTTTAATTTTGCTCAAATGTCAATGCAGGAAGTTTAATACAATTTCAAATGCTTATATAGAGAACTCGGACTCTACACTTGGCTTTGACCACACAATATGACAACCAATGGAAGAAGGAATCTCAAGGCATCCATCTTATTGCGAAAACAATACGAGTCAATGATGTTCTTTTTGTTTCTTGTGATTCAAACTTTCTCTCTCCCTCGTACTATTATTTTTAAATAACCATGATTTGCAAGTTATGACTTTATTATGTACAATTATTTGCATATGAGTTGAGTCTTTCTGAGAGGAGCATGTATCTGGTAGGTAAGAGTATATTAATGTCTGCTGTTTAATTGCGAGATGGAACATGGTTCCAAATTCATTTAGATGCCAAAGTGATGCATATTTTGGGATGAGTAATGATATTCGTAGTGAA